>JAAKFY010000023.1:10765969-10868893 GCA_011823955.1 Dissostichus mawsoni | reverse complement strand
ATTTGCTTGTTTTTTGCAGCTTAAACCTATTTACCGACGACGATTGTCTTCGTTCCGCTCCTTGACGGTGATTTTGTTCAGGTAATTTATTAATGTTATTAAAATGTACTGCAATCTGTGAATTCATGAAAATAATATTTTTAACATAATTGTAATAATTATAATTTATTTATAATGATTAAGAATATACATTTCTATTCAATTCTATTTGCAGTAATGGATCAATCTACAACACCATGAATCTTGAATTTGCATCCACATCAGTTCCTAGTGGCACTCAGATTGGAAACGTTTTGGCTGATGCAGCTTCAAGCATCACAGCCTTCAACATTGAAACTGCCTCCATTTTTTTGGATGGCGCACGTAAGTTATTTGAAATACTACCTTACCAATAAAACACAACCTAAAAGAAATACTTCAAGTAATATATTTTGTTTTTCTTTTGTCATCATTTACAGAAGTTTCAAATGGAGTAAGCCACAAGATGAGTCTCATCACTGCATCCTTCCTTGTGCTGCTGTCATGGATACTGTCAAGCTTTCAATAGTGCAGGGCTCATGTCTGTTAAGTGAAATACAATTACAGAAAGCCTTACATAACTGTATTGTATATCAGACGCATCATAACAACATTTTAACTTCTTGTGCAGATATAATTTACAATAACATTTAAATTGAACACAGTGCCTTGTATTATTATCCAGTAACTTTTCTTATTTCTATCTTTTTATACAATCATACATAACTTATGTGTATTCTGTGAGCTTACCTGTATTTTGGAAAAAAACAAGGTCTTCTTGATGATCGGAACACAAAAGATATTGTATATTATGTTACGTTTTTAGCATCCAAAAATAAAAACAAGGTGTATCTCAATAAGTTGAAAATGCTTCCATTAAGGGCACTGAAGATAAGTACAAACAATCAAACACTGTCTTATTATTTCTAAAAACCTTTTCTTCCAATCTGTTATTCTCAATATGGTTATATACAACTTATTCAGGATTTTGACTGACAGGGAATGGATCATTGCTTTAATGTATTATTAACCATGACCATATTTTATATATATATATATATAATAAAATATGGTCATGGTTAATAATAATAATACATTAAAGCAATGATCCATTCCCTGTATATATATATATATATATATATATATATATTTATTTTGATTATATATTATATTTTTATAATCTAAAATGGGGGGGCCACAGTCATTTTACCAAACTTCTCTGTGATGTCAATAAAGTATTTTTATTTATGATAATGGATTATATTTGTTAAAGGAAACACTTGACTCATCATAATCACTAGCTTACAATATAAATCACTTATCTATTTATTTTCTTAGGGATAATCAGATGATGGCTTTGTTGGATCATTTTTTAGGTGTCATTGAAGCTACAGATACACAACAGGTGTAAGTATTCAGACACGTCTTAGATACCACTGCCAAACAGGTTGGCTAAAATTGGATTAAATGCTCACAATGCTTATTTCTATGTTGCTGATCGAAAAAGACAACACATGGTCGAATTGCCTTTGTATTCTAGTACTCAAGAGGACAGCAAAAGAATCACAGGAGGATTGTGACCAAACACACGCAAATTCAATCATTGCTGGTTTTGTTCTTTTATAAAGTTGGACTGTAAAGTATTTTCCAAATATAAGACTATATTCAACTTGCCTTTGTCAAATTACTATTTATTGTGCTACATTTACATTTATTGTGATATGATTTATTAATTTGACTTAACCAACTGGCACACTTAACTATAATCTGCAGTAGTGGATTGTGAAAGCGTCATGCAGCAGCAGACCAAAAAAGGGAGTGTACAATGACAGTGTTAAGAGATGATTAATAGATATCTTTCTGACTTGTCATTGTTGTTGGGCCATATAGATGCAGAAATATCTCAATAAGGTGTCATATCTGATTCATGTCACTACTCACAAAGCCCTCCATTAAGGGGGGCTTTAGAGTGTGTACCGTATACGCATGTGATGGCCACAGCCACACAGGGTAAAACCATTACACTGCACCTCCAGTAGACTTGCTTCATTTAATTTGCAGTAAAACATGCCAACAATTGACACCACACATTTGATTTAAATGGTAAACTCTTTATTTTGTAACCGGACTTCATTTAGTTTATTCTCACATATTCTAACAAGTTTTTGTTTGTGTTAATGACTTTCATTGTCTTACCGTGGTCATTGGGGAAGGTTACTTCCTGGTTCTGCAAAGACGTGGCTGAGGTTGGATAAATACTGCAAGAAGCCAATTGGGTTTTTTCCTTTTAGGAGTTCAGTTTGTTGCGTTAACACCTGTTAAGTTGCTGTTATATTCATAAGATGTATTTTCTGTTGACCTCTTTTATAGGCCTAGTTATTAGAGATTCTTGGTTTATAATGTTTGTTTTGGATTTATGGGAAAATAAAATAACAGATTAAACAACTCCTGTGTCCTGTTGCCTTACTGCTTGGTCCCTGACAACGCACAAGGTATTAACACTCTCTCCAGCATATTTTGGCAAAGAAAAAGAGTTTGTAAACCAGTCTGCATCGATCAAATTCATGTCAAGGATTCTCACAGTATCTGCTGCCCACTGCTGGTATATAGTAGGAAAACCTCTTTATGAAATTGTTGCAGCATCAGAAGGCAATGAGAAGGCAGCAGGACTAATAAATCAGCAGTTTCTGAGAAGTGCAGCACCAGATCACAGTGCCATTTACTCACAGCCTTAACTGTGTTTCCCTTCATTAGATTGCCTAAAGAGCGACTGCAGGCAACTACATTATAACCACATACAGAACACACCTCTACAATACATTTGACTTAAATCATCCAATCCACTAACACCAAACAAGAGTCATCCGCAAAACAAAAGCTGTTTGGCATATGCAGAAAAGATTTTGCACATTTTTCATGGGCGCAAACCACATACTCAGCTCTGCTGCTCATCCCACAAATGCATTTTCTTAACAAATGTGGCACCATTTAAAGGGGAAATAAACAGGTTTTCCAACGGTATAAGATTGAATTGCCATTGAGCGTTGTTTGAGCAATGAAATAATCTACCAAACGCAAACTTCCTTACTTGTTGTGCTTAGTTTATTATACTGCCAGCAGGGGGAGACAAATCGAAGGTAACATAATAATGTCCTAAGAGGGGACTGACAACATTACGTTCACTGGAGAAAAAAACATTGACTTTATAATATTAGAATTTGTATGACTTAGAGGTATAACTTTACTTTTAGTGATGCATAATCATGATCACCTTAAAATAAAACATGCATAGGGGAAATATTCAGTTTCGTGACCAGGTTTATGAAAAGAGACTGACATGTTAATACTTTCATTTTGGATTCAATGAGATGTTGTTGTGCAGGAGAATGTTTTTAATACATAATGATCATCAACACTATTTGATTGACAAGTTAATCCCTAGGAGGTGCAGGGCAACAAAAACACAAGCGGACTGCTAGCCAAAGATGTCACTAAACCCAAAAGCTATCCATCCTGTTGTTAAACTTTAAAATAGAACAGGAGGATAGATTGCTACTGCGTACTAGTTATCCTGCCATATTCTAAAGATCCTTGAAAACAGCAGTATACGGAGATAACTGCAGGTCTGAAATGTGTCATCAAATGTCTTTGATTCAAAAAGTGAACCGTCTACATACCGAAAATACTTAAATCCTTTTTGTGGAGATCCCTGTCAGCATCGCCAGATCTAAAACAAACGCTTCTGCTTTTGCACGATTGTTAAGAGAGTCCCTGACACAGTAATGGGTGAAAAAACGTTCTATAAACTTGAATAAATTCATGATTTCCATCAGTTAATTAATCATCCATTATATGCCGTTTATCCTGGTCCAAGTTGCATACATTTAAATAACTATTTAGACTTCTTTATAAAGTTGAAAAAAATGTTTCCCATTAATTTTTATTATCTCATTTAACAATTTGTTGGTTCTAATTAATTTCTTGGTGTCATTTTGAAATCTTGAATGTAATGGTATTATACCCCATTCATCCAGTACAAATAAAATGATATTTAAAAAAAGGGGAACTCACTGGTTGCTCTGGACATTCTGTGTGGCAGACCCTCATCTTCGTTACTCTATCTAAAAAGCAAACAAAACAGTGAATTTAAAAAGACAAAAAGACTCAATATGCTTGTATATCTAAAGCAGCAGCAGTAGGCTCCACACCGGAGAAGAAATTGCTTTAAAAAGGTCAATACATCATGGCTATTGTTGCATTGTTTCACATTAGTGACTTGTAGGTTTTAAAATGTTCCTTTGCCATGTTTAGTGAAGCATCAGCTCCACAGGAAGCCGTTCAAATCACACACATCTCTACTACTTCTCAACTTAACCCATAATGATCAAGCAAGGTCATCATTTTCACTTTGTGGAATTTAAACAGGCATATGGGGAAATTAACTCAATAAATAATTAAAACTAACAATGATTCCTTCCTGTATATTCCACATGGAGTCCACTTTAAAACTATTTATTCAGTAAAAGTTCTTTAGGTTAAGTTTGGAAAAAGAAATACAATTACAAACAGTTGGAAGTACTGAAAACTATTTCATATACTAACAAATAATTTCAGGGTGTGTCCTCCCCACTAGTTTTCAATCAGACTTTCATACTTTGGCTAGTATCATCATGGAACAGGTATTAAAGTGCATTGTGTGGTATTAAAAAGTATTGACATTAAGGTTAGAAGAAACACACAGGTTGATATTTAGCACTTTATAAATACAGTGATTTCATGCTGGTTCTTATCAATATCATGAACAGACACTTACTCCGAAGAATACTAGGAAATACCATTAGCAGCCTGTTTTGTACTTTACCTGTATTGTATGTATTTGCATTATTTCTTCAGATGATATACAATGTTTGTTAATCACCCACCGTGACACAGATGTCACATGACCTTTAAATGTTCTGGAAAGTTCCCTATACAGCTTCAGCCTTTATTTTATCTCATGAAGTCCCTAAGTGACTGTGAGGAAGCGCACACACTCCCTCACTAACATTTGGCTTAACTATTTATTTGTTAAGAAAGGTAGTACGTTTTTCATCAGAATTGTCTTTATTTCATTTAAAGTTATAATACAATTTACATAGGCAAATTAATATAATGCATCTCAGTTAATTTAACTTCTTAAAATGTCCTAAAAACTAGTGATGTTACGTATTGCGCCGAGGCTTCGGAGCGTGTGTCGAGTAATCCCCGAACCTTTTTGTGAAGCTTGTATCGAGGCTTGTATCGTTTTGGGCCAGTGACGTCATCGATGACAAACGAAGCCTCGCTGCCTGTCGATACCACGTGACTGCTTCAGGAAGCGATTCAGATCGGTTGAACCACAATGCTCATATTACCCATGGATGTATAATGAACCATATTACCCCTCCTGTACCCGGGCCCGGTGACACGATGGAATTAAGAGAGCTCAGACCCTCACTCATATAGAGGTCGGAACATGTCATAAGGATAATTAAATAAAAGCATAAATAAATGTAGGAATAAAAACATGAATAAATAAATAAATGAATAAATACAGGAATAAATAGCTTACAGTGTTTTCAGGTAAATACAGCGTGTGGGCTGTGGCTCAGCTGGAAAGCAGTTGACTCACACCGCAGGGTCCCTGGTTCAATGACTCGTCAATACGTCTTTTTATTTTTTTAATAAAAGCTACAGCTAAATTAGATAATTCAGTTAATAAATGTAGTCTTTGATATGGTTTAGCCTTTCTCAGGCTACAACATGGTTAACTTTACGTATATTATTAAGGAATACAAATCCCTCTTTGCAATGTTTACCAGCCTCCTTAGGCTTTTCAATCACAATCATTAAACTGGAATAAAAACAATATTGTTAACATGAAAATATGATTTTATGTTCGTTGTTTAGAGTTATTCTAAGGCTTTACTCATTGGGAACTCGGTATGAGATAGAGCACACTGTTGAGATGTCAAATCTGCCTGTTTTACACACTTTGACCAACAGGGGGGGTTGTGTTCAAATGGTTCAAATGAAGCCTCATGAGATGAACCCTTTTGCGAACCAATTGGCTGGAAAGCTTCAAAGCTTCATAAGGCTTCATCTCACCATCACTAAAACACACAATCACAAATTAATCACCATTTCCTTTGTTCAGACCTGGAAGCCATCTTGTGCCAGTGCACAATGGGGTGCACACCTCCAAAGGACTCCTTATATGGTAAGATTAGGCAGTCTTGGATATGATTGGTCAGAAAATGTGTGATTTTATGTGTGTCAATTAGCTTAACTAAACGTTATAAGCAGACCTTGTTGCTTTTGAAGGTCCAATATGTGTGTTGATAAAATGATGAACTTACTTTAGCCTTTAGGATTATGTTAAATGTAGAGAAAAGTGTTTATTTGTGTATTTAACTCTTCACTCACCCTTTTCATGACCTGATTGCCAGGTTGAATTTGGAAGGCGGGCAAAAATGTGACAGGGAAGAGAGGGGAGGCGTGTCATTTTTGTTTGGCCTTGCTGGTGAACGCAACGCCAGGCATGAAGTTGAGAAAGCAGTTTTCTTGTTTCTGTAAAATGTCCCTCTGGAAGGCTGAGAAATAAAATGCCTTTTTTTTAAAGAAAACCCTCTCTCCTTGTAATATTGTATCACCTGCACCTCATTTTGCAACAGTGACACACACTGAACAGTCTGGTGGGTCATGGGCCAGGTCATGTGATTTAGTGTTGCCATAACAACATGTCTAAGATGTCCATGTGCCAGGCTAATATGTGACCGAACTAGCTACATTTCAAAAGCTTGTTTTTTGTTGCTAAAGGTAAAATTCAAGCCATTTAAGAATTTGTCCTTTATTACATTTAACCTGTTTTGAAAAAAAATTTGATCATATTGCTATGAAACAAGATAAATATCGCTGTGACATTGTCACATCGGGACATTAACCTTAACATTTCTCAGAAAATCTGGAGTGACATATATGCACAATTAGAAATATTATGATCTGCTCAGTTCATTTAGCTGATTCAATTATATTTAGTTAATATATTCTTTATTCTTCAATTCAAATTATGTTAAAACAAAAAGAATCCTCATTAATTAAGTTATAAATAAGAATTACTTTACCATTAACGCCCAATGTGACATATATGTGACAGATCTTTGACACTAGGGGGGGTTACTTGTCATAATGTGTTCTGCGTGGTCTTTTTATTTTAAATGATGTTCCCCCATATTTATATTAATAGTTTGTTATGACAAACTGTCATGCACCTCATTCACATAGATCAGGGGTATTCAACTAAAATTCAACGAGGTCCAGTTAGAGAAAATCTCCCCATGCAAAGGTCCGGAACATCAAAATGTCTAACTTGCTTTATGAATTAGTGTGATATATATTGAAGTAGCTGTAGCTTTATCAACGTCTGCATGTAATCAACAACTGACTGCCAATCAAATAAAGAAAGTACAATTCATAAACAACAATATTTATTGTCAATTAACATTGAACTATACAGATATACAGTAAAATACTGTGGATATGTGTAATGTTCCTCTCGGGCTGCATTTAAAAATAAAATAGGAGAAAATAAATAAAATAGCTTTTGAAAATATGTGCATCTTAAAAGTGCTTAATTTTAGATAAATAAAATAAAGTGTAGCAGCAGCTTGATTTCCCTTTTTCTTTGTTAACCGTTTCACATCATGACTTAACAGTTTCAGCGATTATAGAACAATATCAGTCTTTACACATCATAACAATTGAACAGTTTTAAAGTTTCTCTTTCTTTCCCTCTTATATTGCAGTCCCTCACTCACTTTTTTTTAATTCAGTGCGAGAATTGAGCTTGAGCTTGTCCGCCAGGAGTTTAAATCTGGGCTGAAATGGTGTCAGGGCCATTCTCATACACATGCAGGTGCTCATTGGTTAGCCTGCCCTGGAACGATATTTAGTTTTAATTTAGATCCTGGTGGACTGATCATATTGGGCTCTGAGACTGCTTATTTTTTGTGACCTCGGTTCTGACTTGAGAGGGAATGTTTGGTCAAACACTTTGTGTTTTGTCTCATAGTGGCGTTTTGGCACTTTTAATGAGCGCCACGGTCTCTGAACACATGAGACACACTGGTTCTGTGCTCCCAGTGGGCAGGATGAACATGAATGAGTCCGTCCACTCAGGGTTAAAAGCTCTGTTCTCACTGTCCACTTTCCTCTTCTTGGAGAGCGCCATGTGTAATTATTTGTCTCTCCCTGTCTGCCGCTAACACGCCTGTTCACTCTCCTCTCCGCTTCTCTCCCTGTATCGCTAATTATTCTCTTCACTCACTTTCCTCTCCGCTTCTATCTGCCGCTCTCCCGTCTCTTCTTCTGTGTTTCTCTCCCTGTATCGCTCACTCGTCTCTTTCGCCCCCTGTCGGCAGCGGTTAAAATTGAATCGCCCCGTCAAAATTGAAATCCCCTATTAATGTATTGATTATAGGTCCGGGTCCGTATAGGTCGGCGTCTGGGTCCGGATCCGGACCGCGGTCCGCCTGTTGCCGACCCCTGACATAGATGGAATGCAATATGTAGGTAGCTGGGAAATATTTTGTTATCATTTCACACCAATTCAATGTTGGTTACCAGACTCTTTTTGTGTATATTAATACTACAACTATAATAATTATAGTTTCCCAGGATAGAAAGCTGTTTTTCTGTTTTATTTGTCATAGAAACCACTTATTCAGTGTTCTATAAATCTTTTGACCCTTGCACGTAAACTTGAACGTGCAATATAAAAAAACTATTGTTATAGCTGTGCCGATACACCCTATAATTAACCTCGGTTAGATGTCAATAATCACATATTAAAAATATAATGGATTGGCACATGAATGTATTAACAATCTTTTTTCAATGTTGGTTACCAGCCTCTTATTGTGTATATTAATTGTACATATAATATATAATAATTATAGTTTCCAAGGATAGAAAGCCCTGATCCACCAACGGATTCATGTGTATGCAAAAACTCTCTCCTGTCTTTCCATACCGGAAATATTTTATATTATGGAAAAAGGATTGGGGTAATAACATTGAACAAAGTACATTTGAATGCAATTTACTCCACCAGCAAGGGTAATATACAAGCTATTTCATATATCCAGGTCTGCTTTTAAATAAGGGTGGGAATTTTTGTATTTGTTCTAGACCACTTAAAGTAAAGGGGTTGTCTTGTATCTGAAGGAGTAGACCATATACTAGGAAGCATTCATCCCTTTGAAAAATGTTTAAAGAGGTTATTTAAGTGGACGGCCCGAGTGACTGACTGAGAATTTTTCAAACCGGTTTAGCAGTTCAATTGTTTTGGGCGTCAATATAAACTTCATAAGTCGTATGCGTGAGTCAGTGTAGCCAAGATGCTTGAGAGCATTCAAAGCCTCTTGTATTGTTTCCAATCATAACATATCACAACAGTTTAAGACAATAGGCCAGCATCAGCCTTTGAGTTGCGTCACATTTCTTCAGAAAGAACAGGGAGTAGTGCAAAGTTTACTATGGTTCAGAGATCAGAGCTTACCTTAAATCCCATATTGCCTGTGTTGCTGCTATTCATCCAAATCTACACCACTGTTTTGAAAAGGTATCAGGAATTAAAGACAACAAAACATTTGCATCACAGTAATTGAGAAACTACCTGTGTAATCTTTTTTCATAAACAAAATACTCATCTGTACATTTAAATACAAACACAATTTACGCAGATAAAAAGAAGTTGGAATACTCGAATAATCAATGTTTAATTTTACGAAAGATTATTGAATAATGATTTTATATCTTTAACAACGAATGGTCATTTAGTAGTTTATCCCTGCATGGCTTGTTACCGGTGGTGAAAAGTAACGAAGGTCATTTTAACCACCAAATACGGCAGGTTATTTTATTGTATTTGACAACATTACTAGTTACTTTTGCAGGTTCATATTATAAATACCAAATTAAATCAACAAAAATATTAAGATGTACTATTATGGATAGAGATTATTACCTCCGTTCATCTTCTACCGCGTATCCGAGTCGGGTCCCTGAGGTAGCCGTTCCAGAATTATTTCAACCTGCAAAATGAAATATAAACCAGTAATCAGAATCAGAAATCCTTTATTAGTCCCACAGCGGGGACATTTACATTGTTACAGCAAAAGTGGCATAGCAGTTAAAAAAAGGCATAAAATAACACAGAATAAGCTAAATTATAAATATATAAAAGAAAAGCACACATTAGTTATACTAGAATAAAAATAAAGACAAATAAGTAGGTAAGTTCACATCCAATGATGTGACATTTGTAATGTAAGGTTTTGAGACATTATAAAAAAATATGTAAAATATATGTTTTTCACATAAAGGTGATTATTGCAGTTTCTAAGAAAAGTTTCTATATATTGCACATTGAAATTTTATTGCACAAGATCTCAACAGTCTATATTGTGTGGGGGATCTACCAGGGGCGTTGGTAGAATGAATAATAATTTGCTTTTTCCTGCTCCTTTTCGGACACTATTATCATTATTTTTTGTTAAATATACATATTGTTTTACAATTTATTTAAAAACAAAGAAATTCTGTGTAACATTTGTTTTCTATTAGTTTTTTATTAAATCTGTTTGAAATCAAGATGGAAATAAAATGAAAATGAATGAATTCCCCTTAATTACAATAATATGCTGAAACTGTTTAATTATTTAATTATTATTATTTATTACAATTATGACTTACTTTGGCATTGAGGATGGAAGATATAGGCAGGTAGGTATTAAGCATTTATTTAATACATTGATATTATGCTGAATCATAATGGTGTCATTAAAGACACTTACTCAAAAGAATATAAGGAAATTAAATAAGAGAGATTTTGATTTTATTAATATTACTGTCATCTATTTTAAATGTAATGTATCATGTATTTGCATTTTACTCGAATAATATGGTACAATATTATTTGAAAATATGAATATTTTTTGCAAATCATTTTCATCCCGTCTATATTCATTCTTTTGTTATAACATACTGTCACGCAAGTGAAACCTTGTTCAACATTCACAGAGTTGGAATGCTTTAGCAACCTGTTCTGCAGGACAAAGGACAGGGCGCGCCGTCATATTGCGCCAAGAATTGACGTTTGATATTCTTTTCATATATGTATTATAATTCAGAACGCTTCCGCTCGAGTCCTCACTGACACTAAGAAAGTGGATCACATCACTCCAGTTCTGAAGTCTTTACACTGGCTTCCTGTGTCAAAGAATTGATTTCAAAATACTGCTGCTGGTTTATAAAGCATTGAATGGTTTAGGCCCAAAATGCATTTCTGACCTGCAGCTACATTATGAACCAGATCTCTCAGGTCTTCAGGGACGGGTCTGCTTTCTGTCCCCAGAGTCAGAACTAAACATGGAGAAGCAGTGTTCAGTTATTATGCTCCAAATATCTGGAACAAACTCCCAGAAACCTGCCGGTCCGCTGCAACTCTGACTACTTTTAAATCCAGGCTCAAGACTTTTCTTTTTGCCGCTGCTTTTAATTGAGCTATTCATATCTTAAACTGCACTGTAACTTTTATTCATGTATTTTTTATTTTAATGTTATTTTATTATCTTTGCTTTTTAGTGACTGTGTTTAAATGCCATTTTCTTAATGTATTTCATTTTTGTAAAGCACTGTGTATTGCCTTGTGTTGAAAGGTACTATATAAATAAACTTGCCTTGCCTTGCCTTACAAGATGGCCATTAAATAATAAATAGTTTGATTATTTATTGATGCTTCACTAAATATTTATCTATACTATGGTATTTTCATCAAAATCTTACTTTATTGTCATTACATTATATCTAGCTTGTTTTAGTGTCATTGCTTTAGAGCATATATTTGAACAACCACATATTTAGCCATTTTGATGTGTTTGAATCAAAACGTTTCTGTCTTATTGGCCTTGTGTGCTTGATGTGTTTTCCAGTTTTAATATGTTGTATTTCTCATGCATATTCATTGCTCTGAAAATCTTTTAAACTTTGTCCGGAAGCTTCAGAAGTGCTATATAAACAAAACTATTGTTAATAATTGCCAATACAACCTATTATTAGCCTCAGCCATATCCCAATTATCACATATTTAAAGTTTCAAAATGTGATTGTCGCATAAATGCTTTTACAATTTCTGTAATATGTTTGGAAATCCAGGCGTATGTTTCCCTTTAACTTTAATACAGCACTTTTAAAAAAAGAGAGTCACAAAGTGATTTACATGGATTAAAAACAGGCCGTTTTCCCCCAAATATACAGCATTTCAACAATAGCAGCAGCTGAAGAAAGTAAGAACAAATCGAACATGGACAAATATTCCATCCCTTCAGGTCTGCTTTAAGCACATCAATTAAGGGTGGGAAGTTTTCCTGGTAAAGGCCTGATAATCGTCTAAAGTTAATAAAACGTACGTTTGTGTCTGGATAAATTAAAGTGGACGTGTTTGTCTGACGGGTTAAATTATTGACTGGGAAACATTCACCTCTTTGAAAAGTTTAATTTATAGAGTTAGAAAATTCCTCCCCGTTTTGCAGTCTTATTGCGTAGGTAGGGGGTCAATATTAGACTAAAAGTTATGATAATAAAAAATGCGTGAAACAAAGGATAGCCAAAATATTTGAGAACATTCAAACCCTGCTGTGTTACGTTAAATAAAAACACATCACAACAGTGTCATACAATAAGCCTGGACCAACCTTTGTTGTGTTAATGAATCACATTAGTTTACAGAGAGAGAACTGGGAGTGGTGCATACTTTGTTTTGGTATCGGATTCTTGTTTATTAAAAGAATGGCTCCTTAAATCACTTCAAACTCAGAGTCACCAGAGGCAACCAGAGTCAGAGTGCTTCTTCTTGATCACAAGAGCAGCATTTTAATAGACATGTATCATGCAAAGGTTTAAAGCATTTATTTAATCAGAAAAGCTCTGTGGCTGAATTTTAGTCAGACACCTTGGTAAGGGCTCTAAATAACAAACATACAGTATTTATTTTTGATCTTTGTATAAATATATAATATAATACATATACAGTCTTAGCTGCTCAGTTAGTAAAGTTAATCAATCATAACTGCTCGCTTATCTTTCTTTTGCAAGAATAACATGCAAAAGTGTTATTCTTACACAACTCAAGCACATGTATGTTCGATTTAGGGTTCATAATTACTGTACTTGAAAACATATTATTTTATCCTCTATCTTTCTTTAATTTATAAGGCCTCTTAGCCTACTGTTTTTGTCTTTTTCGTGACAACATAGAGTTCAATCAGGAAAGACTTCATTTTTTGTTTAAATAACATTTATTGACACATGCGCCATATGATAAATGTTAAAGTCTTTGGCGATTAGACCCCGATCCTGAAATCGGATATCTAAAGGGGAAATGCAGCATGTACAACAGCTAAACCTACGACAGCCGCACGTAGAACTGCAATAGCTACAACAGTTGCACCTACACTAACTTATCTTACAACAAAACCACCAACTACATCACACCTACGACTGCGTCACCTACAATTGCCGGCCCTAAAACTACGGCACCTAGAACTGCTGCACATGACTTCTGCCCCTACTACTTTAGCCCTTAAAACATTCAGATTTACTTTTAGACATTTGTTTTCTATTAGTTTTTAATTAAATCTGTTTGAAATCAAGATGGAAATAAAATGAAAATGAATGAATTCCCCCTTCATTACAATAATATGCTGAAACTGTTTAATTATTATTATTTTATCACAATTATGACTTACTTTGGCATTGAGGATGGAAGATATAAGAAGGTAGGTATTAAGCATTTATTTAATACATTGATGTTATGCTGAATCATAATGGTGTCATTAAAGACACTTACTCAAAAGAATATAAGGAAATTAGATGAGAGATTTTGATTTTATTAATATTACTGTCATCTATTTTAAAAGTAATTTTAAATGTATTTGCATTTTACTCGGATAATATGGGACAATATTATTTGAAAATATAAATATTTTTTGCAAATCATTTTCATCCCGTCTATATTCATTCTTTTGTTATAACATACTGTCACGCAAGTGGAACCTTGTTCAACATTCACAGAGTTGGAATGCTTTAGCAACCTGTTCTGCAGGACAAAGGACAGGGCGCGCCGTCATATTGCGCCAAGAATTGACGTTTGACATTCTTTTCATATATGTATTATAATTCAGAACGCTTCCGCTCGAGTCCTCACTGACACTAAGAAAGTGGATCACATCACTCCAGTTCTGAAGTCTTTACACTGGCTTCCTGTGTCAAAGAATTGATTTCAAAATACTGCTGCTGGTTTATAAAGCTTTGAATGGTTTAGAATGGTTTTTGATCTTTGTATAAATATATAATATAATACATATACAGTCTTAGCCAGAGATGGGGTCGTTACTCAAAAAATAATAAATTACATATTACTTATTACTTTAAAAAAAAGTAATATATTACTTTACTTCGTTACTCTCTACATAAAGTAACGCGTTACTTTACTCGTTACATTACTCGTTACTTTACTCGCAGGGCCGCCCCTCCCTACAGGCAGATCCCGCAGACTGCGGAGGGCGCTTCATTTTGCGGAGGGAGCGGCCCTGTTTACATCCTCACTCTGGGTTCGGGGTCCTTAGCTATTAGCTTCACGTTAGCATGTTGTCTTTGCAGGTGCTTGTTGAGGTTTGACGCTGTGTTTGGAGCAGTGGATAAAAGCTTCTGTCCTGGACACAGTTTGCACCTCACCGTCACATTCCTGTCCTTTCTTCGGACAAACTCAAAATAATGGCAGACGTCCACCCCTCGAAAGTTATCGCTGTTGACTGAGCCATATTTATGCACTGCATGTGGACGCGCAAGTCGCTCAAATGTTACGTAAATATAAACCTGCGGCGGAAACCCCTCTTGTCTGTCAAAGGGAGAATCCACGGCTCTGGGAGAATCTAGTAATTCTTTATGTTAGTAGGCTAACTGTACTGTGATTACTGATTTTATAAAAGTAACGAAGTAACGCGTGTCGGGCAATGTTGGTAACTGTAGTGTGATTACTGAATTATAAAAGTAACGCATTACACTACTCCATTACCGACAAAAGTAATTTTATTACAGTAACGCTTACTTTGTAACGCGTTACACCCAACTCTGGTCTTAGCTGCTCAGTTAGTAAAGTGAATCAATCATAACTGCTCGCTTATCATTCTTTTGCAAGGATAACATGCAAAAGTGTTGAAATCGGTGGAAAAAGTGGGAAATCGGATATCTAAAGGGGGAAATGCAGCCGTGAGCATAAAGGAAAAATATACTGATGTTAACATTAAATTCTCAAATAATATTAACACACATTTGAATTTGTGATCCTGCGGCTTACACCTGTTTTCGAAAGGGCATTCCCTTCGTCCTTCAAATCAATGAAAGGACAATTTGCAAAAGTTTTTGGTGTTACAATTGAAGAATAGTTGCCTAAATAGAATTATTTGTTTCTTCTTATGCAGACATGGATCAGTCTTAAATGATGTTCGACTTTTTTTCGAAAGTACATCTACTCCTGATAACACTCAGATTGTGAGCGTTTTGAGCAACGCATCTGCAATAGTTGTCGTTGTTGACATTGAAAGCAGCTCCATTGCACCTACAATCACTGCTCTTACAACAGCGGCACCTACATCTACTGCTCCTTCAACAGAATCACCAACTACTGCCGGGACAACAACTGCAGCACCTAAGACTACAGGAGCTACAACTGCAGCACCTAAAACAGTAGCACTTACATCCACTGCTCCTACGACTGCAGCACCAACTAAAATCACACCTACGACCTCAGCAACTAACTGCAGCACCAACTATAGTTGCACCTATAACTGCAGCAACTGAGACCCTACGACATCAGCAGCTGCAACTACTATAGCACCAACGATTGCAGCACCTACGGTTGCATATGCAACCGTTGTTCCTAGCTATACAAATAACTGCTGCTCCAACAATGGCTGCTCCTTTGACCGCAGCAATTAGGACTGCAGCACCTACAACAGGATAAAATAAATCTTAGTAGACAAAATGGATATTTCAAACCATTTTATTTCTCCTTCCGCAGTAAGGGATCAATCGTCAACCTCATTGACCTTCTCTTTGTGATCACATTTGCTCCTAATAGCACTCAGGTTGCGAATGTTATAATCAGCACAGCTTCAACATTCTTCAGCTTCGACATTGAAGGCAGAGTGCTACTTGATAAACATTTTTTACAAGGGTCACTGCTTTTTGTTAAACAAATGTTTTGTTTTTTCTCTCATTTCCAGTTTCAAGTGGAGTAAGAAACTACATCAGTCTTGTCACCGCATCCTTCCTCTTGCTGATGTCGAAGCAACTTTCAAATCAGCAATAAAACCGTTGCTGTTTTGAATTGAATGCCATCACTCGTATGAACAAATAATTTGTTCTCGATAAAAACTAAGTCAGTGAAAAAAGTATGTCTTAAGGTCTCTACACACCAACCTGAGACCAAAGAACGCGTACCGAAGGCGTCCCGACTTTTACGTCAGCTACGTCGGGCTTCGTTGGCTTCGTCGGATAAAGCCGCCCGCCTACGAACACACCGCAAATACTTCAGCCGACGAGTGGCAATAACTCTCCTTACCAGCAGGCGGCGGTAGTGTGTATTCGTCATTCAAAAGAGGCAACAACCGGAAGACAGACTGCGTTTTATAGACCGAGAGAAGAAGAACAGACTTAGTAATATAAACAGTTGATCAGTTGGTCTTCACTTTCTTCATTCCATGCCGTCATGATAAAAAAGAAACTCTTGCGTCCGGGTGAGATGAAAATGAGGACGTCTGTCTGTGCCTTCTTATCGTTTGTTTTGGTCCCTCACTTCCGCTTCACTTCTGATGCACTGATTCGCTAAGCTGAACAGCCAATCAGAGTGATTGATTTGTCCCGACGTTCTTTGGCCTCCCGCGAATCGGCGGCGGGAGGAGGCGGGAGGGTTGAAAATGTGCCGTAAAGAGACGACACACCAACCTGAGTAGTGCGACGCGAATGCCCGACTGCCTCTGACGGCTTCGGACGGCCTCTGACTCCCAAAGTCGGGCCGGTGTGTAGAGGCTATTAGGTTTTGTAGCTTTAGATTAACTTGATATCAAATCCATTGATTACGTTGTCCATTAAATTATCACTAGAATAATAAGACAAATTATGTAAAATTAATGTTAATAAATGATGTACAAATCACCCTTGCTTCACTGATCACTGTACAATAGAAAGACTTTACTGTGACAAATACTAATGTTGTGTTGGTTAGTATTGTCAAACAAGTAAAACCAGCCACTGTAAAGTCACTAGCCGTCAGAGCATCTCACACAATCGGACTGCTGTGTAATTTCCTTTAACTGAATTCCAATAGTGTCTGTCAGCGGGTCTCAGCCTTTGTTGTATCAGAGATTCATGGATGTCAAAAGAATAGAGAACAAGGAGTGGTGCATAGTTTATTTGGTTATGAGATTCTTGTTTATAAAAACACCTCCAGGCAGTCTGAGAGATACATTCCTCCTTTAGTAACAAGCAGCATCAACCATTGTCAAAGTGAATTGCCTCTGACAAAAAAAAAAAATGTAATAGACAGTTCTCTTGCAAAAGACTTAACACATTTTGAAATGATTTACAAATATCTGGTGGTCAAAGAATGTTATATCGGTTAAGAAAGGCTGTAAATGACACCAAATACACTATATATTCAAAGAATGTAACTTTTACATGGAGTCTTTAAGAGCTTCTCAGTTAGTAATGTTAACAATTTTAACTGCTCACTAGAAGTAAAGTGTGCTCTTTGCTTAACACAACTCAAGTACATGTATGTTGAAGGTTGGTTTAATAATTACTGTATTGTCTGAAAATTGAGGTCCCTAATCAGGATACACAAAATGGTTTTACCAGGAGTTCAAAAGAGGCTTAAACGAGGGAACATTACATTACATTACATGTTACTTGTTAGACGCTTTTATCCAAAGCGACTTACATACTCAATACTGTGGACAACCCCCACAGGAGCAGTTTGGGGTGAAGTGTCTTGCCCAGGGACACAACGACATGCTGACTGCAGTGGGGTTTGAACCTGTGACCCGAACACCTACGGACAACCCACTACGCCACACGCCTCCCATTTTATTAGAGATTAATAAATAGAGAAATGTGGTACTTAGTTCTGAGCTTTATATTAAAGTAATGGTTAAGTTCCTAACTTTCAAATAATGTGTGCCTTAGAATGTTGAGCTGATATTTCCCCTTAAGATATCTGTTGGTCTCTAACCATTGATATTTTGTAACAGTTGCATCAACAACTGCTACCACTGCTGCCCCGACAACTGCAGTCTTTACAACTGCTAAGGCTACAACTGCAGCGCCTACAACTGCTGCACCTACAACGGCTTCACCTACAACTGCTGCGCCTACAACTGTTTCGCCTATGACCGCTGCTCTAACAACTAATTCACCTACGACTGCTGCACCTACGACTGCTAACCCTATAAGAGCAGCACCGACAACTGCAGCGCCTACAACTGCTGCTCCAACGACTGCAGCACCTACAACTGCTGAACCTACGACTGGTGCCCTGACAACTGCAGCACCTACAACTGTATCGCCTACAACTGTATCACCTACATATGCAGCATACGACCGCTGCCCGAACAACTGCTTCAGCTACAACTGCTGCCACAACAACTGCCACAACAACTGCCTCCCCTACGACTACTGCTCCAACAACCTCAATACCTACAACTGCAGCACCTACAACTGCAGCACCTACAACTGCTTCACCTACAACTGCAGCACCTACAACTGCTGCACCTACAACTGTTGCACCTACGACTGTTGCCCTGACAACTGCAGAACCTAAAACTGTTGCCCTGACAATAGCCGCACCTACGACTGCAGCGGCTACAACTGCTGTGGCTACAACCGCTGCTGCTACTACTGTTGATCCTACAACTGCTGCTCCAACGACTGCCGCACCTACAACTGCAGAAGCTACAACTGCAGCACCTACAACTGGTAAACCTATAACTGCATTGCCTACGACTGCTACACCTACAACTGATGCCTCAACAACTGTTTCACCAACGAGTGCAGCACCTACAACTGTCGCGGCTACAAATGATGCACCTGCGACTGCTGCTGCAACTACTGCAGCACCTACACCTGCTGAGCCTACACCTGCTGAGCCTATAACTGCTGCACCTACGACTGCTGCCCCTACAACAATAGCACCCACAACTGCTGCACCTACGACTGTTTCCCCAACAACTGCAGCACCTACGACTGCATCCCATACAACTGCTGCTGCTACAACCACTGCAGCTACTACTGTTGCTCCTACAACTAATGATCCAACGACTGCTGCATCTACGACTGCAGAAGCTACAACTGCAGCACCTACAACTGGTGCACCTACGACTGCATTGCCTACGACTGCTGCACCTACATCTGCATTGCCTACGACTGCTGCACCTACAACTGATGCCCCTACAACTGCAGCACCTACATCTGCTGGGCCTACGACTGCTGCTCCAACAACTGCAGCACCTACAACTGCAGCACCTACAACGGCTGCACCTACAACTGTTGCCCTAACAACTGCAGCACCTACAACTGCTGAGGCTACAACTGCTGCACCAACCACTGCAGTCCCTACCACTGCTGCTCCAACACTGCTGCCCCGACAACCGTTTCGCATACAACTGCTGCACCTACAACTGCTGCACCCTACAACAATAGTAGCCACAACTGCTGCACCTACGACTGTTGCCCAACAACTGCAGCACCTACAACGGCTGAGCCTACAACTGCAGCACCTACACTGCTGCGCCTACAACTGCTGCTCTGCTACAACCTCTGCAGCTACTACTTTTGCACGAACAACTGCTGCACCTACAACTGCTGTGCCTACAACTGCATCGCGTACAACTGCTGGACCTAAGACTGCTGCAATTACAACTGCATCGCGTAAAACTGCTGCAATACCACTGCTGCTCCAACAATTGCAGCGCTACCACTGCTTCTCCTACAACTACAGCACCTACACCTGCTGTGGCTACATCAGCTGCCCCGACAACTGTTTCGGCTAAGACTGCTGCCCCTACAACAATAGCACCCACAACTGCTGCTCCAACGACTGCTTCGCCTACAACTTTTGCTCCAACGACTAATGCACTTAGAACTGCTGCGCCTACAACTGCTTTACGACAGCTGCCCCAACAACTGCTTCACCTACGACTGCTGCACCTAAAACTGCTGCCCCTATAAAAGCAGCACCCACAACTGCAGCATCTACAACTGCTGCTCCAACGACTGCTACACCTAAGACTGCAGAAGCTAAAACAGCAGCACCTACAACTGGTGCGCCTACTACTGCATCTCCTATGACTGCTGCACCATCAACTGATGCCCCTACAACTGCAGCAACTACAACTGCTGAGCCTACAACTGCTGCACCTACAACTGCTGCACCTACAACTAGTGCTGCTACAAACCGCTGCAGCAACTACTTTTGCCCCAACAACTGCTGCACCTACGACGGCTGTGCCTACAACTGCATCGCGTACAACTGCTGCACCTACGACAGCTGTCCCTACAACAATAGTAGCCACGCTGCTGCACTACAACTGTTGCCCCAACAACTGCTGCACCTACACTGGTGCGCCTACAACTGCATCTCCTACGACTGCAGCACCTCACCTGCTGCCCCTACAACTGTTGCCTTGACAACTGCAGCACCTACAACTGCAGCACCTACAACTGCACCCACAACTGCTTACCCTACAATGCAGCACCTACCACTGCTGCTCCAACCTGCAGCACGTACAACTGCTGCACCTACAACTGTTGCCCCAACAACTGCTGCACCTACAACTGGTGCGCCTACAACTGCATCTCCTACGACTGCAGCACCTACACCTGCTGCCCCTACAACTGTTGCCTTGACAACTGCAGCACCTACAACTGCAGCACCTACAACTGCTGCACCCACAACTGCTTACCCTACAACTGCAGCACCTACCACTGCAGCACCTACGACTGCTGCAATTACCACAGCTGCTCAAACAACTGATGCACCTACCAATGCTGCTCCACAACTGCAGCGCCTACAACTGCCTCTCCTACAACTGCAACTACTGCAGCAGCTACAACTGCTGAGCCTACAACTGCTGAGCCTACAACTGCTGACCCTACAACTGTTTCGCCAATGAGTGCTGCACCTACAACTGTCGCGGATACAACTGATGCACCTGCCTCTGCTGCTGCAACTACTGCAGCACCTACAACTGCTGAGCCTACAACTGCATCACCTACAACTGCTGTGCCTACAACTGCGTCACCTACAACTGCTGCGGCTACAATCGCTGCAGCTACTACTCTTGGTCCTACAACTGCTGCTCCAACGACTGCAGAAGCTACAACAGCAGCACCTACAACTGGTGGGCCTACAACTGCTGCTCGAACAACTGCAGCACTTACAACTGCAGCACCGCAATTGCTGTACCTATGACTGTTGCCCTGACAACTCCAGCACCTACGACTGCTGAGGCTACAACTGCTGCACCAACCACTGCAGTCCCTACAACTGCTGCTCCGACACACCGTTTCGCATATAACTGCTGCCCCTACAACTGCGGCCCCTACAACAATAGTAGCCACAACTGTAGAACCTACAACTGCTGCCCCAACAACTGCCTTCCGTAGGACTACTGCTCCAACAACCTTAGCACCTACAACTGCAGCACCTACACTGATGCGGCTACATCTGCTGCCCCGACAGCTGTTTCGCCAACGACTGCTGCACCTACAACTGTCGCGGCTACAACTGATGCATCTACGACTGCTGCTGCAACTACTGCATTAGCTACACTGCTGAGCCTACAACTGCATCACCTACAACTGCTGCAACTTCAAGTGCTGCTGCTACAACCGCTGCAGTTACTACTTTTGCCCAAACAACTGCTGCAACTACAACTGCATCGCATACAACTGCGGCACCTATGACTACTGCAATTACCACTGCTGCTCCAACAACTGCTGCACCTACCAATGCTGCTCCAACAACTGCAGCGCCTACCACTGCCTCTCCTACAACTGCAACTACTGCAGCAGCTACAACTGCTGAGCCTACGACTGCTGAGCCTACACTGCAGCACCTACAACTGCTGCGCCTAAAACTGCGACCCTACAAACAGCAGCACCCACAACTGCAGCACCAACAACTGCTGCTCCAATGACTGCTGCACCTAAGACTGCAGCAGCTACAACAGCAGCACCTACAACTGATGAGGCTACAACTGCTGCACCAACCACTGCTGCTCCAACAACTGCAGCACCTAAAACTGCTGCTCCAACGACTGCTTCACCTACGACTGTTGCTCCAACGACTGCTGCCCTACAACTGCAGCACCTACAACTGCTGCACCTACTACTATTGCCCTGACAACTGCAGAACCTACAACTGTTGCCCTGACAACTGCTGCACTTACAACTGCTGCTCCAACAACTGCAGCACCTAAAACTGCTGCTCCAACGACGATTCACCTACGACTGTTGCTCCAACGACCACTGCCCCTATAACTGCAGCACTTACAACTGCTGCACCTAGGAATGTTGCCTTGACAACAGCAGCAACTACAACAACTGCAGAGGCTACAACTGCTGTGGCTACAACCGCTGCTGCTACTATTGTTGTTCCTACAACTGCTGCTCAAACAACTGCAGCACCTACAACTGCAGCGGCTACAACTGCTGTGGCTACAACCGCTGCTGCTACTACTGTTGCTCCTACAACTGCTGCTCCAACGACTGCTGCACCTACGACTGCAGAAGCTACAACTGCAGCACCTACAACTGATGCCCCTACAACTGTTTCGCCAACGAGTGGTGCGCCTACACCTGTCACGGCTACAACTGATGCACCTGCCACTGCTGCTGCAACTACTGTAGCACCTACAACTGCTGAGCCTACAACTGCATCACCTAAAACTGCTGCACCTACAACTGCTGCTCCGACAACTGTTTCGCCTACAACTGCTGCCCCTACAACGGCTGCACCTACAACTGATGCACCTGCCACTGCTGCTGCAACTACTGCAGCAACTACAACTGCTGAGCCTACAACTGCAACACCTAAAACTGCTAAACCTACAACTGCTGCACCTACTACTGTTGCAACAACAACTGCAGCACCTACTACTACTGCTGCTCTCCGACAACGGTGCAACCTACAACTACTGCTGCACCTACGCCTGCAGCCCCTACTACTGTTGCAACAACAACAGCAGCACCTACACCTACTGCTGCTCCGACAACAGTTTCACCTACAACTACTGCTGCACCTACAACAGCAGAACCTACTACTGTTGCAACAACAACAGCAGCACCTACAACTACTGCTGCTCCGACGACGGTGCCACTACAACTACTGCTATACCTACAACTGCAGCCCCTACTACTGTTGTAACAACAACAGCAGCACCTACAACTACTGCTGCTCCGACAACGGTTTGCAACTACAACTACTGCTGCACCTACAACTGCAGCACCTAATACTGTTGCAACAACAGCAGCACCTACAACTACTGCTGCTCCGACAACGGTGAAACCTACAACTACTGCTTCACCTACAATTGCAGGCCCTACAACTTTTGCAACAACAAGAGCATCACCTACAACTACTGCTGCACCTACAACTGCAGCCCCTACTACTGTTGCAACAACAGTAGCACCTACAACTACTGCTGCACCTACGACAGCAGCTCCTACTACTGTTGCAACAACAACGGCAGCACCTACGACTACAGCTGCTCCATCAACGGAGCAACCTACAACTACTGCTACACCTACAACTGTTGCAACAACAACTGCAGCACCTACGACTACTGCTGCACCTACAAATACAGCCCTACTACTGTTGCAACAACAGCAGCACCTACAACTACTGCTGCTCCATCAACGGTGCAACTTACAACTACAGCTTCACCTACAACTGCAGGCCCTACTACTGTTGCAACAACAGAGGCACCTACAACTGTTGCAACAACAACAGCAGCACCTAAAACTACTGCTGCACCTACAACTGCAGCACCTAATACTGTTGCAACAACAACAGCAGCACCTACAACTAATGCTGCTCCGACAACAGTGCCACCTACAACTACTGCTGCACCAACGACAGCAGCACCTACTACTGTTGCAACAACAACAGCAGCACCTACAACTACTGCTGCTCCATCAACGGTGCAACCTACATCTACTGCTTCACTTACAACTGCAGGCCCTACTACTGTTGCAACAACACAGCAGCACCTACATCTACTGATGCACCTACAACAGCAGCACTTACAACTACTGCTAATCCGACAACGGTGCAACCTACAACTACTGCTTCACCTACAACTACTGCTGCACCTACGACAGCAGCACATACTACTGTTGCAACAAACAACGGCAGGACCTATGACTGCTGCTGCTCCGACAACGGTGCAACCTACAACTACAGATACACCTACGACTGCAGCCCCTACTACTGTTGCAACAACAATAGCAGCACCTACAACTACTTCTGCTCCGACAACGCTGCAACCTACAACTACTGCTAAACCTACAACTGCAGTCTTACTACTGTTGCAACAACAACAGCAGCACCTACAACTACTGCTGCTCCGACAACGCTGCAACCTACAACTACTGCTGCACCTACAACTACAGCCCCTACTACTGTTGTAACAACAACGACAGCACCTACGACTACTGCTGCTCTGACAACGGTGCAACCTATGACTACAGCTACACCTACTACAGCAGCACCTACTACTGTTGCAACAACAACAGCGGCACCTAAAACTGTTGCAACAACAACAGCAGCACCTACGACTACTGCTGCTCCGACAACAGTGCAACCTACAACTACTGCTACACTTACAACTGCAGCCCCTACTACTGTTGCAACAACAACAGCAGCACCTACAACTACTGCTGCTCCGACAACGGTGCAACCTACAACTACTGCTACACTTACAACTGCAGCCCCTACTACTGTTGCAACAACAACAGCACCTACAACTACTTCTGCTCCGACAACGCTGCAACCTACTACTACTGCTTCACCTACAACTGCAGCCCCTACTACTGTTGCAACAACAACCGCAGCACCTACAACTACTGCTGCGCCGACAACAGCAGCTCCTACAACTGTTGCAACAACAACTGCAGCACCTACACCTACGGATGCACCTACACCTACAGCCCCTACTACTGTTGCAACAACAACAGCAGCACCTACGACTACTGCTGCTCCGACAACAGTGCCATCTAAAACTACTGCTTCACCTACACCTACAGCCCCTACTACTGTTGCAACAACAACAGCAGCACCTACGACTACTGCTGCTCCGACAACAGTGCCATCTAAAACTACTGCTTCACCTAAAACTGCAGCCCCTACTACTGTTGCAACAACAACTGCAGCACCTACGACTACTGCTGCTCCAACAACGGTGCAACCTACAACTACTGCTACGCCTACGACTTCAGCACCTACGACTGTTGCAATAACAACTGCAGCACCTACACCTACTGATGCACCTACACCTACAGCCCCTACTGCTGTTGCAACAACAGCAGCACCTACAACTACTGCTGCTCCATCAACGGTGCAACCTACAACTACTGCTGCACCTACGACAGCAGAACCTACTACTGTTGCAACAACAACAGCAGCACCTATAACTACTGCTGCTGCTCCGACAACGGTGCAACCTACAACTAAAGATACACCTACAACTGCAGGCCCTACTACCGTTGCAACAACAACAGCAGCACCTACAACTACTGCTTCACCTACAACTGCAGCCCCTACTACTGTTGCAACAACAGCAGCACCTACAACTACTGCTGCTCCGACAACAGTGCCACGTACAACTACTGCTGCACCTACGACAGCAGCACCTACAACTTTTGCAACAACAACAGCAGCACCTACAACTACAGCTGCTCCATCAACACTGCAACCTACAACTGCTGCCCCTACAACTGCTGCACCTACAACTGATGCACCTGCCACTGCTGCTGCAACTACTGCAGCAACTACAACTGCTGAGCCTACAACTGCATCACCTAAAACTGCTGCACCTACAACGGCTCGACCTGCGACTAAAGCACCTACTACTATAGCCCTTATAACAAAAAGGGTGACTTTCAGTTCTGTCCTAGACACATTTACGAGTGACTTGCTGAATCCATCTTCTGCTGTTTATAAAGGTCGGGCTACAATGATGAAGAATCAGGTAACTTTTCCCTTATAAATAAAATCTGCTGGTATGCTTATTGCATTATGTTATCAGACAGCTAAAGCACCCACTCAAAATATGAGAAACCTACTCCTGTTTCCATACTATGATAAGGAATTATTAAATTGATGAAAGACCAATATAGATCAAGTCATATAAATGAGTAAAGCTTTAAATTCCAAGGCAAATGTGAAAAGAATGTTTGTTTTGTGTTTCTACAGCTTACACCTGTTTTCCAAAAGGCATTCCCTTCGTCCTTCGAATCACTAGATGTTGTTTCATTCAGGTAACCTTTAAGACTATTAAAGTGTTATAATAAAGAGTAGGATCCTAAATCTGATATTTCAAACAATATTCTTATTTCTCTTTCTGCAGTAACGGATCAATCATCAACGTCATTGACGTTTCATTTGTAAGCACATCTGCTCCTAATAGCACTCAGATTGCGAACACTTTGATCAACGCAGCTTCAACAGTCATTGGATTCGACATTGAAGGCAGCTCCATTAGCGTAAATGGCATATGTAAGTAAACACTGAGTGCTACTTAATAATTTTTTTTTTTAAATAATACTTTTTTCAAATTAATGTTTGGTTTACTTTTTTCCTCATTTGCAGCTTCCAGTGGGGTAAGACACAAGATCAGTCTTGTCACCGCATCCTGCCTCTTTCTGTTGTCATGGATACTATCAAACCAGCATTAGCATTAGGGCTGTTTTTACTATTTGAATTGTAATCACAACATGACTTCCATCACTATTATGAAAAAGGAATTTGTTTCTCGTTAAAAAAAAACTGAGACATGATGTCTTAGGTTCTGAAGCTTCAGGTAAACATGATAAAAAATATAACTTTAATCACTTAGTACATTAATCAATCACAATAATAATTAGCCTATTGTGAATTATGTAAAAATAAAACATTAACTAACACCAAAGACACTATATCTTTAAATCATTGATGAATTTAACTTTAACATGTAGACTTTAAGAGCTTCTTGGTGAGTAAAGTTAACAATCTTAACTAGTTACTAGAATTGTAATGTGCAAAGGTGTGCTCTTTGCTCCAAGCACATGTCAATCATCAATCAATCAATCAATGTTTATTTATATAGCCCAATATCACAAATGTTACATTTGTCTCAGTGGACTTCACAGTTTGTACAGAATATCAGTAGACAATACGACACCCTCTGTCCTTAGACCCTCACATCGTACAAGGAAAAACTTCCAGAAAAAGGAAAAACCCCACAGTTTAAGGGGGAAAAAAATGGGAGAAACCTCAGGGAGAGCAACAGAGGAGGGATCCCTCTCCCAGGACGGACAGACGTGCAATAGATGCCGTGTGTAAATTGAGAAGATAATACATTTACAACATAGGTAGTCCAAATGTTTGGAAATGCATGTGTCTATAATAAGAAGATGAATCCACGAGGATATCCATCCAGGACTTATGATCCAGGACCACAGCAACAGGCACAGCCACGACTCAAGATCCAGGGCTCGCGATCCAGGACTCAGGACCACAGCAACAGGATCAGCCACGACTCAGGGTCCCGGCGTAGATAGACACCAAAAAGAAATTTGGGGAAGCTGGGTTATTCGGAACATGAGAGTACACAGGTACAGACAGAGAGAAGGAAGAAGTAAAGTAAAGTGTCCCCCGACAAACTAAGCCTATAGCAGCTAAACTAGGGGCTGAATCTAATCAGCCCTAACTATAAGCTTTATCAAAAAGGAAGGTCTTAAGCGCACTCTTAAAAACGGATAGGGTGTCTGCCGCCCGAACACAAACTGGAAGCTGATTCCACAAATGTGGAGCTTGATAAGAAAAGGCTCTGGCTCCCATTGTACTTTTAGAGACTCTAGGAACAACCAACAACCCTGCATTCTTGGAACGCAATGCCCTAGTAGGACAGTAGGGTATAATGAGTTCTTTAAGGTAAGATGGCGCCTGCCCATTAAGGGCTTTGTAGGCGAGAAGAAGAATTTTAAATTCTATCCTATGTTCTATAGGGAGCCAGTGTAAGGCAGCCAGAACAGGAGTAATGTGGTCCCTTTTCCTAACTCTGGTTAGTACACGTGCTGCAGCATTTTGAATCAGCTGAAGCGACTTAACTGACTTCTTGGTACACCCTGATAATAGAGAGTTACAATAATCTAGCCTTGAAGTAACAAATGCATGGACTAGTTTCTCTGCATCGTTTTGAGGCAAGATATGCCTGATTTTTGCAATGTTACGTAGATGGAAGTAGGCGGTCCTTGAAATAGATTTTATGTGGGCGTTAAAGGATAAATCCTGATCAAATATAACACCAAGATTCCTTACAGTCTCACTGGAGGCCAAATTAATGCCATCCATAGTTAGTATATCTTTAGATAATTTGTTTCGTAGATTCTTTGGGCCGAGTACAATAACTTCAGTTTTGGCCGTGTTTAACATCAAAAAGTTTAAAGTCATCCACGTTTTTAAGTCCTTAAGGCAGTCTTGAATTTTATTTAGATGATTAATTTCATCAGGCTTGATGGATAAATATAGTTGAGTATCATCCGCATAACAATGAAACTGTACAGAATGATTCCTTATAATATTGCCTAACGGAAGCATATATAATGTGAACAAAATAGGTCCAAGCACTGAGCCCTGTGGCACTCCATGGCTAACTTTGGTTTGCATGGAAGATTTATCGTTGACACATACAAACTGAGAGCGTTCAGATAGATAGGACCTAAACCAGCCTAAAGCAGTTCCCTTTATGCCAACTAAGTGCTCTAGTCTTTGCAATAGGATATCATGGTCGATAGTATCAAATGCAGCACTGAGATCGAGTAAGACAAGAATAGAGACAAGTCCTTTGTCTGAGGCTATTAGAAGGTCATTTGTGACTTTAACCAGAGCTGTCTCTGTGCTATGATGTGTTCTAAAGCCAGACTGAAAATCTTCAAATAAATCATTGTTTTTTAAGTAATCACACAACTGTTTTGCGACCGCTTTCTCAAGAATTTTTGAGAGGAACGGAAGATTAGAAATAGGTCTATAGTTGGCTAAAACCTCTGGATCGAGGTTGTGCTTTTTAAGAAGCGGTTTTATCACTGCTACTTTAAATGATTGTGGAACATAGCCCGATAATAAAGACATATTCATAATATTTAATAAAGAAGTGCTAATTAATGGAAAAACTTCCTTTAACAGCTTAGTTGGAATCGGGTCTAAGATACACGTTGATGGTTTTGAAGAAAGAATCATTGAATTCAATTGTTCAAGGTTTATGGCTGAAAAGCATTCTAATTTACTATCTAGTGTAATATTAGAACTTACGTTTCCGGGAGCTGTTGATAACACTATACTGGTCAAGGCAAGAGGTCATTAATTTTGTTTCTAAGAGTAACAATTTTATCGTTAAAAAAGCACATAAAATCATTGCTACTGAGTGCTATGGGAATAGAAGGCTCAGTAGAGCTGTGGCTCTCTGTCAGCCTGGCTACAGTGCTGAAAAGAAATCTTGCATTATTCTTATTCTCATCTATTAATGAAGAGTAGTAAGCTGCTCTCGCTTTACGTAATGCTTTCTTATATTCATTGAGAGTAATATGCCAAATTAAACGAGATTCTTCGAGTTTAGTGGAACGCCATATCCTTTCAAGTTGTCTCGACTTTTGCTTTATTTTGCGAGTTTCGGCATTATGCCATGGAGCTAGTCTATGTTGTTTTATTTTCTTCTTTTTCAAAGGAGCAACAGAGTCTAATTTTATTCGCAGGGCATCTGTAGCACTATCAACAACATGATCAATTTGGGTGGTGTACATTTTGTATAAGTTTCCTCCCTTACATGCAGACCTGCTATCAAGTTAAGTGTTGGTGGAATCTCTTCCTTAAATGTGGCTATAGCACTAACAGATAGGTTTCTGCTGCAGGAACTTTTGACTAATGGTTTGTAGTCTAGTAACAGTACTTCAAAAGTTACTAAGAAATGGTCGGATAAAGCAGGATTATGCGGTTCGACTAATAGTTGCTCAATTTCAATACCATAATCAGAACAAGGTCGAGAGTGTGATTATAGCAGTGGGTTGGTTTATTTACACTCTGACGGAAACCAATAGAGTCTAATATAGAGTTAAATGCAACAGTAAGGCTATTTTTATCATCGTCAACATGAATATTAAAGTCACCTACGATAATTACTTTATCTGTTTTAAGAACCAAAGTTGATAAAAACTCAGCGAATTCTGATAAGAATTCTGAATAAGGACCTGGTGCACGGTACACTGTAACAAATAAGATTGGATGCAAAGTTTTCCAGGTCGGATGCGTAAGACTAAAAACAAGACTTTCAAAGGAGGTATAATTTAGTTTTGGTTTAGTATTGATAAGTAAACTTGAGTCAAAGATGGCTGCAACTCCACCTCCTCGGCCTGTGCCTCGAGCAATATGAGTATTGATATGGCTGGGTGGAGTGGCTTCATTTATGCTGACATATTCTTCATGTCTCAACCAAGTTTCAGTGAGACAGCAAATATCAATATTATAATCTGATATTAAATCATTTACCAATATTGCTTTAGATGCTAGAGATCTTATATTTAAGAGACCACATTTAATCTTCCTGTTTTGTTGCACTGTAGTAGTTGTTACATTTACTTTTATTAGGTTATTATGTATGACACCTCTATTAGGCTTCATCTTGAATTGTCCTTGGGCAGACACACACACCGTTAATATTGGGTATTTTATTGGGTTCGGGATTCCTATGGATGACTGCCCAGGAGAGAGCGCAGAGAAGCGTGTAAGACTGCGACTCCGCCTCCTGGTCTCAACTCCAGTTTGTCATGGATTAAGTCCACAAATCCCTGAAATGTTTGCCGAAATGAGATGTGCACCTTCCAAAGTAGGATGAATGCCGTCTCTCTTAATCAGACCAGGTTTTCCCCAGAAGGCTGTCCAATTATTTACGAAGCCCACATCGTTTGCTGGGCACCACCAAGACAACCAGCGCTGAAATGATGACATGCGGCTATACATGTCGTCATTGATCAGATTGGGGAGGGGACCAGAGAAAATTACGGTGTCCGACATTGTTTTAGCATATCTACACACCGAAGCCACATTAACTTTAGTGCATTCTGATTGGCGTAAACGAACATCATTACCACCGACGTGAATAACAATCCTACTGTATTTACGTTTATTTTTAGCCAGCAGTTTAAGATGCGCCTCAACGTCGCCCGCTCTGGCCCCCGGAATGCATGTGACTGTGGAGGCTTTGGTCTCTAAATTCACGTATCTCATAATAGAGCTACCAATAACCAGAGTTGACTCCTCAGCGGGTGCCTCGCTGAGTGGGGAAAATTTGTTAGATACGTGAACGGGTTGGTGGGGACCTGTGGGTCTCCTGTAATGCCTCTTCTGAACAGTCACCCACAACCTACAACATGTATGTTGTAGGTTGGGTTAATAATTACTGTACTGTATAGAATGTCTTGTGTAATTAGCCATTTACTGTAATATTAATGTGTATTTATATCATCATACATGTGTGTCCTGAGAGCTTTCCTTTAGTTTTGTCAATCTATTTTGCTGTCTTCCTAATAATCTGATAACAATGATAAAATAAAATTATTTACAATAAACTATTTATGTCATCATTTATGATAGTGTATCATCGTCCTAAAATTGAGGTATTAGAGATGTACAAACTATCAAACCCTGTATCATAATTTCCTAAATGGTAGTTTTAAACCAGCATCATACAGGAGCCAGTGTGAATCGTAATCAATAATTGTTTAGCTGATCTGATCTCGGATGATACTTTACAGAATATAATTGGGCGTGGGCTGTTGGTCAAACAAAATAAGCATTTGAAGATGAAACCTTGGGCTCTGGGAACTTGTGATGAATGTTTTGTTTTCAGAAATGTTATAAAACTTTTGACAAAAGTAAGGTAATAAATAATCAATAATAATTCATAGCAATTGGCAGATGCAGCCCTACTGAACAATATTCTGAATATTAAATGCCAAATAAAAGTAAAGATCTTATCAATGAGACACAGTTAGACCTCCAACTGCTTTTCCTCCAGTCTGCTGACCTGATGATGATGCTTTCTGCAGGTAATACTAACATATGTTTGTATATGAAGGACACACTAACCCTCTCCGATTAACCCTTTTATGGTATTTCAATAATACTTTCCATAAAACACTCATAATCCAAATTAGAATAAGAAAAACTATATTGTTACCAAAGCGGGGGAATTTGATTTGGTCATTTGGTTGTTGCTCCATTTAAGAATAGAATTAAATTAAATCAAAATGAATTCCAAAAATATATATTGATGTTAAAGTAAAATGTTTACATTGTACTTCAACACCCTACCCTAACCCTAAAAACAACGTTGATACATTTGAAAAAAGGGTATCACAATTTATACGAGGGATTTGTCTAAACCAGGCGTGCGCCCTCATACCAGAATGACTATTTTCTCCTTAATATTTTAGAGTGATGCCAGAAAACAATATTTCTGTTCGTCAAAAGAAATTACTCCAAAATATGAAAATCGTGTCAAATAGAACGTCAGACGGCATTGACAGCTTTGCTATTACGGAGCTCTGAATACTATATACTCATACTATATTTTTCTAGAAAAACTCCTGAATACCTTTCTATAAATAATGATATGAATGCTAAACAACTGATTGGTGCTAAAAAATATACAGAGTAGAACAGTGAAAGTGCCAAAGTGATGACTGTTGTTTTTGTACTGTTGTGCCTTTATTTATGCCTTTTAATGTGTGGATATATATGTGTCGATGTTGATTATGTATGTTTATATACATATTATTATAAATATTTGTATATATATATTTGCATTTTTTTTTCTTGATTGTGGGAGTACAGTATTTCAATCTCTGTCTGTACAAACAAACTGAAAGACAATAAAGTTGACTTTAACTTGAAGTATTGCACAGTTTTATAACTAATGCAGATTATTGCAGTTATACATTACAGTATAACTGAAGCCAATATTTAAGAAATCCAGTCAATTTATTTGGTAAAAAAACCCCATTATTAAATCATTTATAAATGTGGATACAAATTATCTGCATGATCTGTTCTTTTGTTTATTATTTAATCGTTATTTCACCAGCAGATTCCCATTTAGACTAAAAACCTCGTTAACAAGGGAGAGCTGGACAAGACATGCTGTAGCACATGCGAACACATTGCCACAGATGAAATCGCACAAAAAGAGATTGTATTTAAATGAACTATAAATCGTACATAAGGAAAAGTCGGGTTGTTTTTTCTTTTTGGAAAGTGTCAGTCAAGTTCAAATCATTGTGTTTCTTAAGTCTTTATGCAAAATATCCCATGTTTAGGGTGACTCGTTCACAAATTTGGTTTAAAATAATGATCGTCCAATGATCAACAACACTGTGTGATTGACAGGTGATCTCTGTGCGATACAAAAACCACACACGTCATAGCCAAAGACGTCACTCAAACTAAACTAAAAGCTACCCATGCTGTTAATAAACTTTAAAATAGAACAGCAAGATAGATTGTTTCTGCATAATTGTTTGTGAGATATTGAAAGCCAGATTTGAAGGGGAAAAAAAGAAAAATGAACAAAAGAACATATTATTCAAGTAGCTTAAGACTTGATCGTAAAGTTTAATCTTACACTAAAATTCAGCAGTAACCTGCTCCACTTCTTGTGTAGAAAGGACATTCAAATGAATGTGCGTGACATTAAATGACTGGCTTTGTTAATGATATGAGGTATGAAATCCTTTAGAAATGACTCAACCGTGTTATGACTAACAAGTACATATAGATTTCAAGTAAAGTCAGAATCAGAATACAGTACATTTAAGTGCTAATTGAGCGGGAAGAAATGCAAAAAACAAAAGCAATTGCCTAATCAAACAATACAATATGAGTACAATAAATAGTATTTATATTTATAAAAATGTGATGCCGCATTTAATAAACAGTGAAAATTAACCAGTATTTTTCTCCAACCTCAATCTCAATGTAAAATACATAATTGTTCAAGTTTATACTTGCAGTATATTGTTCTTAGTAAGACAAATACATTGCAAAAAATAAAGACCAGAAGAAAAAGACAAAATATTTCTTTAGTGTATCTTTTTCCGATTCTTTCTATCAAATATAAATATATAATCTTCTTGGACATACTTATTTAAATGAACCTGACCTGGATAAGCAGGATAAAATGGATGGATTAACAAATTACAATTATGAATATGTTCCTGTTTATTTAAGCTTTTGGTTGAATTTACAATTATCGCCCATTGTATGTCAACAAGCTTTGGTGCTACTGGGACTAAAAGTCATAACAGTGTTTGCTTTAGATCTGATGGTGCTGACCGAAATAGAAGGACTAAGGAATCTGACGTCTACGAAAAGCTCACAATCCGATACAAAAACATTTGACGTCTATCTTGAGAGTTTTTAAGATGTGCGGTTATCCCCTAACCTTCTGTAACACTGCTGGAACATCCTTCAACATTCACATGATGGATTGCCAAAGTAACCTGTTCCTCAGACAAAAGAACAAGAAATACTTTGAATATGAGCCAGCAAACTGACAGGTTGAGGTCTGACATTCTCTATCCAGATATTTGGTTGTGTTTGTTGCTGAGGTAGCAACATATTTAAAAAGTGTATGACCTTTGAGCCACGTCATAAGCCTTTATTTCATTCCAATATAAAGGCCTTGGTATAGATGAGGACTGTCATATAAGAGGAGAGGTTTGCAATCTCCCAGACTTGAAAAGGACTATATAAAAAAGACACTGAAATAGTTTGATACACCGAATTCTGATAGAAAAAGGGATTTTTAAAACTTTTCATCTTTTATCTCTTAATGATGGGTAAGTACATTTTTTGGTAAATATGCAGGGTTTCGTCTGAAATTGTTTTTGTGTGTGAGTGTCTGTGTGTGTTTGTGTGTCTGTGCATTCACATATTTAATATGTGTTTTCCATTTCACTAAGTACAATATAACATTTCATTTTGCTGCGTGGAGAAAAATGCACTGTTTCAGATAAAACACATTATTATTCTATTATAAACATGTTTTTTGTAAACATAGGTATACATTATTTCTTTATTTAAAGTGACCAATGTTTGTGTCAAGTATTTTGTCAGTAAACCACATTAATACAATTGTTGTACAGTATGCTGAAACACAGATGACCTTTACAGAAGAAAAGTTGCATTTTATCAAAGTTGTTTCAATATATGGGATTCAGAACATGAATTATAATGAGGTGGGAACATATTGTTATACATTTCTTGGTATCAAACTGTTTTACTTTGGATGTGTTAGGTACCTATAGCTTTAAAAAATACAATTACTGCAACACTGAATACTATCATTTGCAGACTTTGTACTACTAAATTATTAATAGTTCTAAAAACTGGTGTAAAAAAGGCTTTTACCTGCCACTTTTGTGAGAAAATATCTGTTTTGCTTGATTGTATAGATTCAAAGGAAAAGAGGATGGATGTTGGAAGGATCGTATCAATTTCCCTGATTTTAATAGGTAAGCTTTGTGATGATAAACCGATTGCTATGAATGTTTTTTTATTTAAAAAGAGTGGAAAAGGTGTAGGAAACGACACAACATAAAGTTAAGGTGGAGTTCTAGCAACTGATAAAATATGTCAAAAACAAAGAAACAGAGTGTAGTCTCATTTCTTACTCACCTTAAACCTTTTACCTTCACCTTGTTTCACCATTGGAAATGTTACTGTCTTTAAGAGGCTATAGCGGGCTCTTGGTAGATTGTTAGGGTTGTGGTTAAATAACGTTGAATAAAAAGGGTAAACTTTGGCAACGAAGAAAATGGCTTTGTCATATTCACAGGGGTCCCTTGATCTCTCAGCTCCAAATATCGAAGTAAAAATGGATTCTAAGAGACACTATGAGTATTATCTTACAAGGCATGTCAACCTAGTGCTTATCTCATGCAGTTTTGGCGAGTAATTCGGTTTTTTGCATGCAATATACATTTAGAAAGATTGCCTATTTAAAAAATGATTTAGTTGAACATTTCTGAAAATGGAGGTCCCTATTCAGTATACATTAAATGGTTTTTACTAAGAAGCATAAAGTGTAAAGCGTTTGAAAAGAAGCTTAACCGAGGGAACATTTTACAAAAGTGGCACTCAGTTCTGAGATTTACATTAAAGTAATGGTTAGGTTCCTAACTCTCAGATAATGTGTCCCAACTCCATGAACCATAGAATATTGACCAAAAACATATTTGTCCAGTTTTTTTTACAGTTGCGTCATCTTCAACAACTGCTCCGCCTACAACTGCTCCACCCACAACTCCTGCACCCACAACTTCTGCACCAACGACTGCTTCACCTACAACTGCTGCACCCACAACTGCAGCGCCCACAACTTCTGCGCCAACGACTGCTTCATCTACAACTGCTGCACCCACAACTTCAGCACCCACAACTGCAGCACCTACAACTGCAGCCCCTACTACTGTTGCAACAATAGCAGCAGCACCTACAACAACTGCTGCTCTGACAACGGTGCAACCTACAACTACAGCTTCACCTACGACAACTGCACCTACGACAGCAGCACCTACTACCATTGCAACAACAACAGCAGCACTTACAACTACTGCCGCTCCGACAACGGTGCAACTTACAACTACTGCTGCGCCTACAACTGCTGCCCCTACTACTGTTGCAACAACAACAGCAGCACCTACATCTACAGCTGCACCTACAACAGCAGCACCTACTACAATTGCAACAACAACAGCAGCACCCACAACTTCTGCACCCACAACTGTAGCCCCTACTACTGTTGCAACAACAGCAGCAGCACCTACAACTACTGCCGCTCCGACAACGGTGCAACCTACAACTACTACTGCACTTACAACTGCAGCCCCTACTACTGTTGCAACAACAACAGCAGCACCTACATCTACGGCTGCACCTACAACAACTGCACCTACGACAGCAGCACCTACTACAATTGCGACAACAACAGCAGCACCTACGACTACTGCTGCTCCGACAACTTCAGCACCCACAACTTCTGCGCCCACAACTGCTGCACCTACAACTGCAGCCCTACTACTGTTGCAACACAGCAGCGGCACCTACAACTACTGCTGCACTGACAACGGGGCAACCTACAACTACTGCTGCTCCGACAACTTCAGCACCCACAACTTCTGCACCAACGACTGCTTCACCTACAACTTCTGCACCCACAACTGCAGCCCCTACTACTGTTGCAACAACAGCAGCAGCGCCTACATACTGCTGCTGCTGACAACGGTGCAACCTACAACTACTGCTGCGCCTACAACTGCAGCCCCTACTACTGTTGCAACAACAACAGCAGCACCTACATCTACAGCTGCACCTACAACTACTGCACCTACAACAGCAGCACCTACTACAATTTCAACAACAACAGCAGCACCACCCAACTTCTGCACCAACAACAGCAGCACCTACAACTACTGCTGCTCCGACAACTTCAGCACCCACACTTCTGCACCAACGACTGCTTCACCTACAACTTCTGCACCCACAACTGCAGCACCTACAACTGCAGCACCTACAACTACTGCCGCTCCGACAACGGTGCAACCTACAACTACAGCTTCACCTACGACAACTGCACCTACTACTGTTGCAACTACAACAGAAGCGCCTACAACTACTGCTGCTCCGACAAACAACTGCACCTACGACAGCAGCACCTACTACTGTTGCAACAACAACAGCAGCACCTACATCTACTGCTGCACCTACAACAACTGCACCTACGACAGCAGCACCTACTACAATTGCAACAACAACAGCAGCACCTACGACTACTGCTGCTCCGACAACTTCAGCACCCACAACTTCTGCGCCCACAACTGCTGCACCTACGACTGCAGCCCCTACTACTGTTGCAACAACAGCAGCGGCACCTACAACTGCTGCTGCACTGACAACGGTGCAACCTACAACTACTGCTGCACCTACAACTGCAGCACCTACTACTGTTGCAACTACAACAGAAGCACCTACAACTACTGCTGCTCCGACAACGGTGCGACCTACAACTAATGCACCCAAACTTCAGCACCGACAACTTCTGCACCCACAACTGCTGCACCTACAACTGCAGCCCCTACTACTGTTGCAACAACAGCAGCGGCACCTACAACTACTGCTGCACTGACAACGGTGCAACCTACAACTAATGCACCCACAACTTCAGCACTGACAACTTCTGCACCTACGACTGCGGCCCCTACTACTGTTGCAACAACAGCAGCGGCACCTACAACTACTGCTGCACTGACAACGGTGCAACCTACAACTACTGCATCACCTACGACAACTGCACCTACAACAGCAACATCTACTACTATTGCAACAACAACAGCAGCACCTACAACTACTGCCGCTCCGACAACGGTGCAACCTACAACTACTGCTGCACCTACAACTGCAGCCCCTACTACTGTTGCAACAACAACAGCAGCACCTACAACTACTGCCGCTCCGACAACGGTGCAACCTACAACTGCTGCACCTACAACTGCAGCCCCTACTACTGTTGCAACTACAACAGAAGCACCTACAACTACTACTGCACCTACAACTGCAGCCCCTACTACTGTTGCAACTACAACAGAAGCACCTACAACTACTACTGCACCTACGACAGCAGCACCCACTACAATTGCAACAACAACAGCTGCACCAACAACTTCTTCACCTACAACATCTGCACCCACAACTTCAGCACCAACAACTTCTGCACCCACAACTGCAGCACCTACAACGGCATCACCTACTACTGTTGCAACTACAACAGAAGCACCTATAACTACTGCTGCTCCGACAACGGTGCAACCTACAACTACTGCTTCACCTACAACTGCAGCCCCTACTACTTTTGCAACAACAACTACAGCCCTTACCACTCTTGCAACAACAACAGCACCTACAACTACTGCTGCTCTTACAACGGTGCAACCTACAACTACTGCTTCACCTACAACTACTGCTGCACCTAAACAGCAGCACCTACAACTACAGCTGCTCCATCAACGGAGCAACCTACAACTACTGCTTCACCTACCTGCACCCTACTACTGTTGCAACAACAGCACCTACAACTACTGCTGCTCTTACAACGGTGCAACCTACAACTACTGCTTCACCTACAACTACTGCTGCACCTACAACAGCAGCACCTACAACTACTGCTGCTCCGACAACGTGCAACCTACAACTACTGCTGCACCTACCCACAGCCCCTACTACTGTTGCAAGAACAACAGCAGCACCTACAACTACTGCTGCTCCGACAACGGTGCAACCTACAACTACTGCTGCACCTACAACCACAGCCCCTACTACTGTTGCAAGAACAACAGCAGCACCTACAACTCCTGCTGCTCCGACAACGGTGCAACCTACAACTACTGCTAACCTACAACAGTATCCACCTACTACTGTTGCACAACAACAGCAGCATCTACAACTACTGTCGCTCGACAATGGTGCAACCTACAACTACTGCTGCACCTACAACTGCAGCCACTACTACTGTTGCAACAACAGCAGTACCTACGACTACTGCTGCTCCAACAACGGTCCAACCTATAACTACTGCTTCACCTACGACAGCAGCACCAACTACTGTTGCAACAACAACAGCAGCAGCTACAACTACTCCTGAACCTACAACTGCAGCACCTACGACTGCTGCAACCACAACTGCAGCACCTACGACTGCTGCGCCCACAACTGCTACATCTACAACTGCTTCACCTACAACTGCAGCACTTACAACTACTGCTAATCCGACAACGGTGCAACCTACAACTACTGCTGCACCTACAACATCAGCACCTACCACTGTTGCAACAACAACTGCAGCACCTACAACTACTGCTGCTCTGACAACGGTGAAACCTACAACTACTGCTTCACCTACAACTACTGCAGCACCTACGACAGCAGCCCCTACTACTGTTGCAACAACAACAGCAGCACCTACAACTACTGCTGTTCCATCAACGGTGCAACCTACAACTACAGCTTCACCTACAACTGCAGGCCCTACTACTGTTGCAACAACAGAGGCACCTACAACTGTTGCAACAACAACAGAGGCACCTAGAACTGCTGCTCCGACAACAGTGCCACCTACAACTACTGCTGCACCTACGACAGCAGCACCTACTACTGCTGCAACACAACAGCAGCACCTACAACTACTGCTGCTCTGACAATGGTTCAACCTACCACTACTGCTACACCTACGACTGCAGCCCCTAATACTGTTGCAACAACAACAGCAGCAGCTACGACTACTGCTGCTCCGACAACAGTGCCACCTACAACTACGGCTGCACCTACGACAGCAACACCTACTACTGCTGCAACAACACAGCAGCACCTACAACTACCGCCGCTCCAACAACGGTGCAACCTACAACTACTGCTTCACCTACAACTACTGCTGCACCTACGACAGCAGCACCTACCACTGTTGCAACAACAACAGCAGCATCTACAACTACTGCCCCTACTACTGTTGCAAGAACAACAGCAGCACCTACAACTACTGCTGCTCCGACAACGGTGCAACCTACAACTACTGCTAACCCTACAACAGTATCACCTACTACTGTTGCAACAACAACAGAAGCGCCTACAACTACTGCTGCACCTACAACAACTGCACCTACGACAGCAGCCCCTACTACTGTTGCAACAACAACAGCAGCACCTACATCTACTGCTGCACCTACAACAACTGCACCTACGACAGCAGCACCTACTACAATTGCAACAACAACAGCAGCACCTACGACTACTGCTGCTCCGACAACTTCAGCACCCACAACTTCTGCGCCCACAACTGCTGCACCTACAACTGCAGCCCCTACTACTGTTGCAACAACAGCAGCGGCACCTACAACTGCTGCTGCACTGACAACGGTGCAACCTACAACTACTGCTGCACCTACAACTGCAGCACCTACTACTGTTGCAACTACAACAGAAGCACCTACAACTACTGCTGCTCCGACAACGGTGCGACCTACAACTAATGCACCCACAACTTCAGCACCGACAACTTCTGCACCCACAACTGCTGCACCTACAACTGCAGCCCCTACTACTGTTGCAACAACAGCAGCGGCACCTACAACTACTGCTGCACTGACAACGGTGCAACCTACAACTACTGCATCACCTACGACAACTGCACCTACAACAGCAACATCTACTACTATTGCAACAACACAGCAGCACCTACATCTACTGCTACGCCTACTACAACTGCACCTACGACAGCAGCACCCACTACAATTGCAACAACAACAGCAGCACCTACAACTGCAGCACCTACAACTGCAGCCCCTACTACTGTTGCAACAACAACTACAGCCCTTACCACTCTTGCAACAACAACAGCAGCACCTAAACTACTGCTGCTCTTACAACGGTGCAACCTACAACTACTGCTTCACCTACAACTACTGCTGCACCTACAACAGCAGCACCTACAACTACTGCTGCTCCGACAACGGTGCAACCTACAACTACTGCTGCACCTACAACCACAGCCCCTACTACTGTTGCAAGAACAACAGCAGCACCTACAACTCCTGCTGCTCCGACAACGGTGCAACCTAAACTACTGCTAACCTACAACAGTATCACCTACTACTGTTTGCAACAACAACAGCAGCATCTACAACTACTGTCGCTCCGACAATGGTGCAACCTACAACTACTGCTGCACCTACAACTGCAGCCACTACTACTGTTGCAACAACAGCAGTACCTACGACTACTGCTGCTCCAACAACGGTCCAACCTATAACTACTGCTTCACCTACGACAGCAGCACCAACTACTGTTGCAACAACAACAGCAGCAGCTACAACTACTCCTGAACCTACAACTGCAGCACCTACGACTGCTGCAACCACAACTGCAGCACCTACGACTGCTGCGCCCACAACTGCTACATCTACAACTGCTTCACCTACAACTGCAGCACTTACAACTACTGCTAATCCGACAACGGTGCAACCTACAACTACTGCTGCCCCTACAACATCAGCATCTACCACTGTTGCAACAACAACTGCAGCACCTACAACTACTGCTGCACCTACAACTACAGCCCCTACTACTGTTGCAACAACAACAGCAGCGCCTACAACTACTTCCGCTCCGACAACGCTGCAACCTACGACTACTGCTTCACCTACAACTGCAGCCCCTACTACTGTTGCAACAACAACAGCAGCACTACGACTACTGCTCCGACAACGGTGCAACCTACAACTACTGCTACACCTACAACTGCAGCCCCTACAACTGTTGCAACAACAACAGCAGCGCCTACAACTACTGCTGCTCAGACAACAGTGCCATCTACAACTACTGCAGCACCTACGACAGCAGCACCTACTACTGTTGCAACAACAACAACAGCAGCACCTACAACTACTGCTGTCCATCAACGGTGCAACCTACAACTACAGCTTCACCTACAACAGAGGCACCTACAACTGTTGCAACAACAACAGAGGCACCTAGAACTGCTGCTCCGACAACAGTGCCACCTACAACTACTGCTGCACCTACGACAGCAGCACCTACTACTGCTGCAACAACAACAGTGCCACCTACAACTACTGCTGCACCTACGACTGCAGCCCCTAATACTGTTGCAACAACAACAGCAGCAGCTACGACTACTGCTGCTCCGACAACAGTGCCACCTACAACTACAGCAGCACCTACAACTACCGCCGCTCCAACAACGGTGCAACCTACAACTACAGCTTCACCTACAACTACTGCTGCACCTACGAAGCAGCACCTACCGCTGTTGCAACAACAACAGCAGCACCTACAACTACTGCTGCTCCGACAACGGTCCATCCTACAACTACTGCTAACCTACAACAGTATCACCTACTACTGTTGCAACAACAACAGCAGCATCTACAACTACTACCGCTCCGACAATGGTGCAACCTACAACTACTGCTGCACCTACAACTGCAGCCACTACTACTGTTGCAACAACAACAGCAGCACCTACAACTACTGCTGCTCCAATAAATTTGCCACCTACAACTACTGCTTCACCTACGACAGCAGCACCAACTACTGTTGCAACAACAACACAGCAGCTACAACTACTCCTGAACCTACAACTGCAGCACCTACGACTGCTACACCCACAACTGCTGCACCTACGACTGCTGCAACCACAAGTGCAGCACCTACGACTGCTGCGCCCACAACTGCTACATCTACAACTGCTTCACCTACAACTGCAGCACTTACAAACTACTGCTAATCCGACAACGGTGCAAACTACAACTACTGCTGCACCTACAACATCAGCACCTACCACTGTTTTAACAACAACTGCAGCACCTACAACTACTGCTGCTCTGACAACGGTGAAACCTACAACTACTGCTGCACCTACGACAGCAGCCCCTACTACTGTTGCAACAACAACAGCAGCGCCTACAACTACTTCCGCTCCACAACGGTGCAACCTACAACTACTGCTACGCCTACAACTGCAGCCCCTACTACTGTTGCAACAACAACAGCAGCGCCTACAACTACTGCTGCTCAGACACAGTGCCATCTACAACTACTGCAGCACCTACGACAGCAGCACCTACTACTGTTGCAACAACAACAGCAGCACCTACACTACTGCTGTTCCATCAACGTGCAACCTACAACTACAGCTTCACCTACAACTGCAGGCCCTACTACTGTTGCAACAACAGAGCACCTACACTGTTGCAAGAACAACGGAGGCACCTACACTGTTGCAACAACAACAGCAGCACCTACAACTACTGCTGCACCTACACTGCAGCACCTAATACTGTTGCAACAACAGCAGCACCTACGACTACTGCTGCTCCCCAACAGTGCCACCTACAACTACTGCTACACCTACGACTGCAGCCCTACTACTGTTGCAACAACAACAGCAGCACACTACGACTACTGCTGCTCCGACAACAGTGCCACCTACAACTACGGCTGCACCTACGACAGCAGCATCTACTACTGCTGCAACAACAACAGCAGCACCTACACCTACTGCCGCTCCGACAACAGTGCCATCTACAACTACTGCTGCACCTACAACTGCAGCACCTAATACTGTTGCAACAACAGCAGTACCTACGACTACTGCTGCTCCAACACGGTCCAACCTATAACTACTGCTGCACCTACAACTGCAGCCCCTACTACTGTTGCAACAACAACAGCAGCACCTACAACTACTGCTGCCCCAATACATTTGCCACCTACAACTACTGCTTCACCTACGACAGCAGCACCAACTACTGTTGCAACAACAACACAGCAGCTACAACTACTCCTGAACCTACAACTGCAGCACCTAACGACTGCTACACCCAACTGCTGCACCTACGACTGCTGCAACCACAACTGCAGCACCTACGACTGCTGCGCCCACAACTGCTACATCTACAACTGCTTCACCTACAACTGCAGCACTTACAACTACTGCTAATCCGACAACGGTGCAACCTACAACTACTGCTGCACCTACGACATCAGCACCTACCACTGTTGCACAACAACTGCAGCACCTACAACTACTGCTGCACCTACAACTACAGCCCCTACTACTGTTGCAACAACAGCAGGACCTACAACTACTGCTGCTCTGACAACGGTGAAACCTACAACTACTGCTTCACCTACAACTACTGCTGCGCCTACGACAGCAGCACCTACTACTGTTGCAACAACAACAGCAGCGCCTACAACTACTTCCGCTCCGACAACGCTGCAACCTACGACTACTGCTTCACCTACAACTGCAGCCCCTACTACTGTTGCAACAACAACAGCAGCACCTACGACTACTGCTGCTCCGACAACGGTGCGACCTACAACTACTGCTGCACCTACGACAGCAGCACCTACTACTGCTGCAACAACAACAGCAGCACCTACACCTACTGCTGCTCTGACAACGGTTCAACCTACGACTACTGCTACACTACGACTGCAGCCCCTACTACTGTTGCAACAACAACAGCAGCACCTACAACTACTGCCGCTCCGACAACGGTGCAACCTACAACTACTGCTGCACCTACAACTGCAGCACCTACTACTGTTGCAACTACAACAGAAGCACCTACAACTACTGCTGCTCCGACAACGGTGCGACCTACAACTACTACTGCACCTACAACTGCAGCCCCTACAACTGTTGCAACAACAACAGCAGCGCCTACAACTACTGCTGCTCTGACAACGGTTCAACCTACGACTACTGCTACACCTACGACTGCAGCCCCTACTACTGTTGCAACAAAAAGCAGCACCTACAACTACTGCCGCTCCGACAACGGTGCAACCTACAACTACTGCTGCACCTACAACTGCAGCACCTACTACTGTTGCAACTACAACAGAAGCACCTACAACTACTGCTGCTCCGACAACGGTGCGACCTACAACTACTGCTGCACCTACAACTGCAGCACCTAATACTGTTGCAACAACAGCAGTACCTACGACTACTGCTGCTCCAACAACGGTCCAACCTATAACTACTGCTGCACCTACAACTGCAGCCCCTACTACTGTTGCAACAACACAGCAGCACCTACACTACTGCTACTCCAATAAATTTGCCACCTACAACTACTGCTTCACCTACGACAGCAGCACCAACTACTGTTGCAAACAACAACAGCAGCAGCTACAACTACTCCTGAACCTATAACTGCAGCACCTACGACTGCTACAGCCACAACTGCTGCACCTACGACTGCTGCAACCACAACTGCTACATCTACAACTGCTTCACCTACAACTGCAGCACTTACAACTACTGCTAATCCGACAACGGTGCAACCTACAACTACTGCTGCACCTACAACATCAGCACCTACCACTGTTGCAACAACAACTGCAGCACCTACAACTACTGCTGCACTGCTGCACCTACAACTACAGCCCCTACTACTGTTGCAACAACAGCAGGACCTACAACTACTGCTGCTCTGACAACGGTGAAACCTACAACTACTGCTTCACCTACGACAGCAGCCCCTACTACTGTTGCAACAACAACAGCAGCGCATACAACTACTGCTGCACCTACGACAGCAGCCCCTACTACTGTTGCAACAACAACAGCAGCGCATCAACTACTTCCGCTCCGACAACGCTGCAACCTACAACTACTGCTTCACCTACAACTACTGCTGCACCTACGACAGCAGCCCCTACTACTGTTGCAACAACAACAGCAGCACCTACGACTACTGCTGCTCCGACAACGGTGCAACCTACAACTACTGCTACAACCTACAACTGCAGCCCCTACAACTGTTGCAACAACAGCAGCAGCGCCTACAACTACTGCTGCTCAGCAACAGTGCCATCTACAACTACTGCAGCACCTACGACAGCAGCACCTACTACTGTTGCAACAACAACAGCAGCACCTACAACTACTGCTGCTCCGACAACAGTGCCACCTACAACTACTGCTGCACCTACGACAGCAGCACCTACTACTGTTGCAACTACACAGAAGCACCTACAACTACTGCTGCTCCGACAACGTGCGACTACAACTACTACTGCACCTACAACTGCAGCCCCTACAACTGTTGCAACACAACAGCAGCGCCTACAACTACTGCTGCTCAGACAACAGTGCCATCTACAACTACTGCTGCACCTACAACTGCAGCACCTAATACTGTTGCAACAACAGCAGTACTACGACTACTGCTGCTCCAACAACGGTCCAACCTATAACTACTGCTGCACCTACAACTGCAGCCCCTACTACTGTTGCAACAACAGCAGTACCTACGACTACTGCTGCTCCAACAACGGTCCAACCTATAACTACTGCTGCACCTACAACTGCAGCCCCTACTACTGTTGCAACAACAACAGCAGCACCTACAACTACTGCTGCACCTACGACAGCAGCACCTACTACTGCTGCAACAACAACAGCACCTACACCTACTGCTGCTCTGACAACGGTTCAACCTACAACTACTGCTGCTCCTACGACATCAGCACCTACCACTGTTGCAACAACAACTGCAGCACCTACAACTACTGCTGCACCTACAACTACAGCCCCTACTACTGTTGCAACAACAGCAGTACCTACAACTACTGCTAATCCGACAACGGTGCAACCTACAACTACTGCTGCTCCTACGACATCAGCACCTACCACTGTTGCAACAACAACTGCAGCACCTACAACTACTGCTGCACCTACAACTACAGCCCCTACTACTGTTGCAACAACAGCAGGACCTACAACTACTGCTGCTCTGACAACGGTGAAACCTACAACTACTGCTTCACCTACAACTACAGCTGCACCTACGACAGCAGCACCTACTACTGTTGCAACAACAACAGCAGCGCCTACAACTACTTCCGCTCCGACAACGCTGCAACCTACGACTACTGCTTCACCTACAACTGCAGCCCCTACTACTGTTGCAACAACAACAGCAGCACCTACGACTACTGCTGCTCCGACAACGGTGCGACCTACAACTACTGCTGCACCTACGACTGCAGCCCCTACTACTGTTGCAACAACAACAGCAGCACCTACAACTACTGCTGCTCCGACAACAGTGCCACCTACAACTACTGCTGCACCTACGACAGCAGCACCTACTACTGCTGCAACAACAACAGCAGCACCTACACCTACTGCCGCTCCGACAACGGTGCAACCTACAACTACTGCTGCACCTACAACTGCAGCACCTACTACTGTTGCAACTACAACAGAAGCACCTACAACTACTGCTGCTCCGACAACGGTGCAACCTACAACTACTACTGCACCTACAACTGCAGCCCCTACAACTGTTGCAACAACAACAGCAGCGCCTACAACTACTGCTGCTCACAACAGTGCCATCTACAACTACTGCTGCACCTACAACTGCAGCACCTAATACTGTTGCAACAACAGCAGTACCTACGACTACTGCTGCTCCAACAACGGTCCAACCTATAACTACTGCTGCACCTACAACTGCAGCCCCTACTACTGTTGCAACAACAACAGCAGCACCTACAACTACTGCTACTCCAATAAATTTGCCACCTACAACTACTGCTTCACCTACGAGCAGCACCAACTACTGTTGCAACAACAACAGCAGCAGCTACAACTACTCCTGAACCTATAACTGCAGCACCTACGACTGCTACAGCCACAACTGCTGCACCTACGACTGCTGCAACCACAACTGCAGCACCTACGACTGCTGCGCCCACAACTGCTAGATCTACAACTGCTTCACCTACAACTGCAGCACTTACAACTACTGCTAATCCGACAACGGTGCAACCTACAACTACTGCTGCACCTACAACATCAGCACCTACCACTGTTGCAACAACAACTGCAGCACCTACAACTACTGCTGCACCTACAACTACAGCCCCTACTACTGTTGCAACAACAGCAGGACCTACAACTACTGCTGCTCTGACAACGGTGAAACCTACAACTACTGCTTCACCTACAACTACTGCTGCACCTACGACAGCAGCCCCTACTACTGTTGCAACAACAACAGCGGCGCATACAACTACTTCCGCTCCGACAACGCTGCAACCTACGACTACTGCTTCACCTACAACTGCAGCCCCTACTACTGTTGCAACAACAACAGCAGCACCTACGACTACTGCTGCTCCGACAACGGTGCAACCTACAACTACTGCTACACCTACAACTGCAGCCCCTACAACTGTTGCAACAACAACAGCAGCGCCTACAACTACTGCTGCTCAGACAACAGTGCCACCTACAACTACTGCTGCACCTACAACTGTTGCAACAACAACAGCAGCGCCTACAACTACTGCTGCTCAGACAACGGTGCAACCTACAACTACTGCTACACCTACAACTGCAGCCCTACAACTGTTGCAACAACAACAGCAGCGCCTACAACTACTGCAGCACCTACTACTGTTGCAACAACAACAGCAGCACCTACAACTACTGCTGCACCTACGACAGCAGCACCTACTACTGCTGCAACAACAACAGCAGCACCTACTACTGTTGCAACTACAACAGAAGCACCTACAACTACTGCTGCTCCGACAACGGTGCAACCTACAACTACTGCTGCACCTACAACTGCAGCACCTACTACTGTTGCAACTACAACAGAAGCACCTACAACTACTGCTGCTCCGACAACGGTGCGACCTACAACTACTACTGCACCTACAACTGCAGCCCCTACTACTGTTGCAACAACAACAGCAGCACCTACAACTACTGCTGCTCCAATAAATTTGCCACCTACAACTACTGCTTCACCTACGACAGCAGCACCAACTACTGTTGCAACAACAACAGCAGCACCTACAACTACTGCTGCTCCGACAACAGTGCCACCTACAACTACTGCTGCACCTACGACAGCAGCACCTACACCTACTGCTGCTCTGACAACGGTTCAACCTACGACTACTGCTACACCTACGACTGCAGCCCCTACTACTGGTGCAACAACAACAGCAGCACCTACAACTACTGCTACACCTACGACTGCAGCCCCTACTACTGTTGCAACAACAACAGCAGCACCTACAACTGCAGCACCTACGACTGCTGCTGCTCCAACGTACGTCATCACAGCAGCCATGGAGGGAGAACCATTTATTGAAGCTTATAATGACAACACAAGCCCGGAATACAAAGAATTAGAAACACGACTTCTATCAACGGTGAATGTTTTTTTGTTATATCACCTCGATTTGAGTATCTCTGAATTTTTATTTTAAGTATATTGTGACAAAAGTTACTAAAAGTCTTTCAATGTTGCTTTTTTTGCAGTGTTCTAAGATATACAAAGCCAAATTTGCAAACAGATTTTCCCACTGCAAGGTGAAAAAGCTCAGGTAAAAAAGGTTTCCGGATTTGCGTCTCACAAAGACAAATTCTTTAGTGTTGATAGTGACACATGTAAATCAGACGACACAAGGCAACAGACAGAGTCTTTCATATCATAATTATTCTCTTTTTTCGTTTGATGTTATAAAACAGCGCTTTAGCAGCAAGGGCGACCGGAACTGAAGCAGAAATGGGAGTTGTGTTCAACAGCACTACTACCTTGCAGATCTCCCACAGAATGATGAAGTGGTTCAAACCTTAGTAGATGCTGTGAATAATACCAACAGTACCTTCGACGTGAGCATAAGTCCTGATTCAGTCAAAGTTATATGTAAGTAAACACAACACAATGTTTCTCTCCAATAAGTTTCTAAACCATTTTGAATAACATTTGCTGAGCATGCTTGGTTTATAAATAATTTACTAACAAAAGTATGTAGCTAAGGAAAAAATGTAGGTAAAGACAAAATTAATGAACACTACTTTAATGATTTTCAGTTTACAGTTGTGTATTGTTTAATGTCATATCTTGTAAATAAATTGTTATTTGTTGCAAGAATACTTTTTCCTAAGAAACTTCAGAACAAATATATTTTTGTAAGCCCTTCATCATTGATCTTATTTCTGTAAAACTGGCACCAGGGTTTTACCTAAAAAAAATTAAACATAAATCCTCTTGGTTTGGGCACTGATACATATTAACATAATATGTATATGTCTGTTTTTACAGCAGGTCCAGTCTCAGCTACAACTACAGCACCTACAACTGCTAAACCAGCAGCGCCTACAACTGCTAGACCTACGACTGCAGCACCTACAACTGCTAGACCTACTGCTGCACCTACAACTGCTAGACCTACGACTGCAGCACCTACAACTGCTAGACCTACGACTGCAGCACCTACAACTGCTAGACCTACGACTGCTGCACCTACTACTGTAGCCCTTATAACAAAAAGGGTGACTTTCAGATCTGTTCAAGCCACATTTACCAATGACTTGCTGAATCCATCTTCTGCTGCTTATAAAGCTCGGGCTACATTGATAAATACTCAGGTAAGTTTACACCTATAAATAAAATCTGTTGGTACATCTACGGCAATATTTTATCAGAGAGCTAAAGCGCCCACTCAAAACATATGAAGCCTACTCCACAGTTACCACACTATAATTATTCATTATTAATTGATGAAAGACCAATAAAGATCAAGTCAAATAAATGAGTCAAGCTCTAAATTCCAATGCAAAGGTTTATGTGAAAAAATATATGTTTTTGTTTTGTGTTTCTACAGCTTACACCTGTTTTCCAAAAGGCATTCCCTTCGTCCTTCAAATCACTAGATGTTGTTTCATTCAGGTAATTTTTTTAAACTATTAAAGTGTTATAATAAAGAGTAGGATCCTATATCTGATATTTTAAACAATTTCTTTTTTTCTCTTTCTGCAGTAACGGATCAATCATCAACGTCATTGACGTTTCATTTGGAAGCACATCTGCTCCTAATAGCACTCAGATTGCGAACACTTTGATCAACGCAGCTTCAACAGTCGTTGGATTCGACATTGAAGGCAGCTCCATCGGCATAAATGGCATATGTAAGTAAATACTGAGTGCTACTTAATAACACAAAAAGAAAATTCTACTTTTTGTTGATTTAATGTTTTGTTTCTTTTTGTTCTCATTACAGCTTCCAGTGGAGTAAGACACATGATCAGCCTTGTCACCGCATCCTGCCTCTGTCTGTTGTCATGGATTCTATCAAACCAGCAATAGCTAAGGGCTGTTTTTACAATTTGAATTGTAATCACAACATGACTTCCATCACTGGAATGAAAAATGATTTATTTATGGTGAAATACTCTGTTGGTTAAAAAGGATTCATGATGTCTTCAGTCTTGTTCAGCTTCAGATGAACTTGATATAAAATGTAACTTTGAGTAACGCGTCCATTCAATCACCATCAGACCAATAGGCCAGACATGTAACATTACCTCAGGAATATAAAAATAATTGCACTAATAATGTACAAATTAATCTTGCTTCACTGATCAATTTGCTATAAGAATATTTAATTTTGTGACAGTAACTAATGCTATCTTGTTTACGTTTAGAAAAAATGTCATGGATTAAAATGAAGAAACACATCACCCAATCGTCTAATCCATTTAAATGTATAAATGATGTATAAATACAAACTAATATCACAAATCAGCTTCAGGGGGCTTTACAATCTGTACAGCCTATATGAAACCCTCTGTTCGTAGAACCCTACAGAAAAAAACTAACCCAAACTCAACAAATAAACGAAGGACAAAGAGAAGAAACCTCAGGAAAAGGCTATGGAGGGATCCCTCTCCAAGAACAGAAAAAAACAACCCTAAACCAATGCAGAGCTTTATAATCATTGTACACAAATACATGTCTAAACAATTCAATGTCAATCTTTTTATTTATGAAATGTATTTTTGTAAAATGTCTTGTTTGTATATATTCTGTCCGAAGATTTACAGAATACAAAATCTCTAAAAGAAGTGTATTTGTCTTTTGTGTGTTATTTATCCATTTTCATAGGTAGTGTATAAGTGTATGTTATCAGGTTTAATGTCAGGACCCTACAGAAAGCACCAGTGATGTTTAGGAATAATCAATGTGATTTTCTATGATTACATTTCACAAAAGCACCTTACAATATGCCTTCTCAGCCTTTGTAGTGCCAGTGAATCAGAACCTGTTAAGCCCGGTGCCCCCCGGCCGGCAACATCTTGCAAGAAACAGCGTCTGAGGGCTTCTTAACATTTAACAAACTATGAATGTGTCATACCCACTTAACGGGAAGAAACTTAAGAGAGTACTAGTAGTGCATAGTTCATTTTGAATATGAAATGAGCATTTATTAAAACACTTTCCAGACAGACATTTTTAGAAATACATCATTCCTTGAGTAACCTATTATAGCCCATAGTCAGAGTAACCACCAGCATCAACCATTGTCAGAGTACATTTTCGGTAATGCCTTTGTTTCAAAAAATATATCATTTTATTGGCAGTTATCTTGCCAAAGATTTAAAGCATTTACCCAATTTTTGCAAAGCTCTCCACCTGAAATCATCTCAGAGGCTTGAACAGACTTTATGGGAGAAAAGAACAACTCTAATAAAACCACAACTTCAGACTGACTAGCACATGAAGCTAAATCTAGGACAGCAGCACACAGTAAGCAACAGCACCACATCAGAAACTACAAAGATGGCTAACAGGCAGTACAGTAAACGGTAGCGTCACACAGAGAGAAGGGGGTGTGCATTTCATACTCACCCTGTCTGTTGAGGAAGGCCATTCTCCTGTCTTGCACAGTGGCGAAGTGGTCGATTACCATCTCGTAGGACTTGCCACCAGCTTCAGGTCGTCCACAACATTAGAGTCAATGGATATGTTGGCTAACAAACTAGCTGCTGAAGCTTTGTGCTAAGCTAGCCACTGTGCAGACATATTTTTTGTCAGAAATGGTCAGAATCCCTCCTATTTCCTCTTTGTACGAAGCTCTAATAGTGTGGGAGATTGCCTGCCATACCATTTCATTGAGTTACGATTGTAGTGGTACTTTAGGAAATGTTATTTCTTCCTAAAAACTCAAAATCACAATAGGTGCACTTGTGAGTGTGGTTACTCTCTAACGTTGTTGATGTGAGTACGGCGTTGATGCAATTTGATTGGTCGAAAACGAGAGACCGGCTGGCTTCCCATGGCATGACCCTGACCTATACAGGTAAGGGTGGCAGGGGGGGTGAAGGCCTCAACTCAACTGATTGGTCAATTCCTCACAAACTCTTCGGCAAGGGAAGCCAATAGAGTGTTGCAGGGATGACGTATATACCCGGAAGTAAGCTGCATATGGGTTCCCTCAACATGTTTGATAAATGCACGTTTAGTTCAGCCAGATAATATCCACATGTCTACCCTATTTTTATCATTTTCAAATCATAAATCTAATCGCCAGAAGCAAAATGCTAACGTTATGCTATAAACGAACTACAGCAGGGTCGCACGACTTCAATGTCACGCCAACTTAAGATCGATATTCAAAAATACAGATTCAAAATTGTACAAGGTGAAGCGTTTCTTTTAACAGTTTGCAAGAGTGCAGGTACTTGCTTTCAAGCAGAACAGGGGCAAACAAACTTAGCGGGAGTGTTTACGTGTTTGGCGTAATGACTTACAACGTCCTTGACAACTTCTGTAGTCCTATTCAGCCACTTGTTAACAACCATCGTTTTTCAAACACGTAAACTCTTCAAAAATCACCAGTGGGGTCACTGCTGATGTATTTAATGTCGTAGATTAAAACGTGATCCGTCTCTTAAATTTGAGAGGGGTGTTGAACTCAATTTCATCACGGGTCACATTAGCATTATGGTTGCACTCAAAGGGCCGGTTGTAAACATATAAATATACATATATAAATATATAATATATATATAAAATAATGGAGGTTAGGTCCCCCCCCCCACTTAAATCATGTCCACATGGATAGGAAACTAAATACATTTGCACATATCTTGTGTCCATATCTTTCTGTTTTGGTGGTCATGCCACAACCGTGCACGTGAATGCATGCGCGAGTCATGGTAAGATATCTGGATTAAGAGGTTGCTTTTTCTTTGCACAGCATGAAAGAAAGGCGAAATGAATGGGCTGTGATTTTAAAGCAGAGGTCAATAATTTGTACGGCCCTCGGAGGATGTTGAAAAAATTGAAATGGCCCTTGAGAGGAAAAAGGTTCCCCACCCCTGCCGTAAAGCATGTCGCAACACTGTCGTAACAGCCTTAACTCTGTATGCATTGCATGCATATATGACATCTCCCCTTTTTTCCTAGTTATTTAATTTTAAATAACTGTAAAGAGTTTCGACAGATTAGTCACAGCAGCATCCTGTAATAGTAAACAACAGTCAAACTGTGATAACAAATGTTCATTCAGTCGTACTGACCAACCAAAAGTGTCCTATGAATACAGGTTAAGTTCACAGATTATGTTAATAAAGATGGGTAACCAATACCTTAAGTAGTACTGTTACAAAATAAAATTCAAGATGCAAGTTTTCTTTTCTAAACATTGCAGCAGTAATATCACATTTGTACATAACATTCACAATAAGCAGAACTCAAAATTCAGCAGACTCAGAGTCCACCTGTGTTTCCCTATTCATTTTCTCCCCCCCAAAGGCCATAGGTGTTTTTTTTTTCTTATTCCCCCAGAGGTCCTTGTGAAACACCCAAAACACTCCTGTCTACAAGTCCAACCTAGTGGCCGGCTTACTGACACGGCCAGACCTGGTCTGAACACGTCCTGGTGTTGGTGTATGGGTTGTCACCTCACTTGGTTTCAGGGTAACAGTCTCTGGTGTGTTGGCGCTTACAGGCTGGGAAATCGCCACAGCACTCTCTGCTGGTGTTAGTGGGATGTGCTGTGCAGGTCGGGAAGTTGGTTCTGCCCGGAGATGAAGTCGGTTCCGCCGCAGCACTGCACCTCCTTGTGTGTTAATGAGGTAAGACCTCGGAGTAACACACTCTTTTGAGACGATTGCTGGTGTCTTCCAGGACTTCTCGTTGTCGAGCTTGGTGTAGACTGTGTCTCCTGGCTGTAGAGCTGGTAGATGCCTGGCACCATGTCGTCGGTTGTAATAAAAGGCTTGTTTTGCTTTCTCACTCGTGTCCTTTTTTTGACAATCTGTCTGTTAGGCCATTTAGGCCGTAGATTTTTCTCGAGTGTCGGGAGCGTCGATCTGATCTTTCTCCCCATTAGCAGTTCTGCTGGACTGACTCCTGTGATAGTACAGGGAGTGGATCTATAGCACATAAGGGCTATCAGCTGATCTTCCTGGCAAAGGATTCTCTTAGCGGTCTGTACTGCTCTTTCTGCATGACCGTTTCCTTGAGGATGGTGAGGACTAGACGTGATGTGTCTGAAGTCCAGCCGCTGTGCCAGCTCCCGGAATTCTGCACTGGAGAATTGGGGACCATTGTCACTCACCACCTCTTCAGGAATTCCGAACCTAGCAAAGGTCGTTTTAAGTCTCTGGATGACAAGGGCACTGGTCGTAGATGGTAGTTGTAGTATTTCCAGATACCGTGCATAGTAGTGCTTGTTATGTTCGCAGAGGTCGAGAGCGATTATTTTCCACGGACGATCAGGCAGCGGTGTGGAAATAAGCGGCTCCTTTTGTTGAGCCCGCTTCTGCTCCTGGCAGCTCTTGCATATGTTGACAATGTTCTTAATGTCTACAGAGAGCCCCGGCCACCAAACTGATGCATTCGCCCTTTCTCTGCATTTTGAGAGCCCCTTGATGACAGCCTGAAGCTCACTGTCGGCTGCTGTCTCTTTTCTGATATTCTCCATTCTCGTTGGAGATGCTGGGATGCCCTGTATCACTTTGGTTACATAGCATGCCACATCTTCTTGAGTGTCAGTCTCTTCCTTTGTATGTGTCTGTGGGCTTCGGGACAGTGTGTCGGCAACAACAAGGGTCTTCCCAGGCACATGCTCTGCTAAAGGTTTGTACCTCATGAGCCTCATTAGTAGACGCTGACATCTCAAGGGGACGTTGTCTAGGCTTTGTTTGTTGATCAGTGGCACTAATGGCTTGTGGTCATTCTCCAGCCTGAACTGATCCAAGCCACATAGATACTTGTCGAACTTCTCACAGGCCCATACGCTAGCCAAGCACTCCTTTTCTATCTGGGCGTAGCGTGTCTCCGCTTCTGTGAGACGCCTCGAACAGTAGGCTACTGGCCTCCACTCCTCTTCATGGAGCTGAAGGAGGACCCCCCCCCCAGGCCATACCTACTGGCATCAGCAGACACAGCTGTGGCTTTAGCTACATCATAGAAGACAAGAACAGGTGCCGTGGTCAGCATCTTCTTAATGTTCTCAAAAGCTGACTGCTGTGAGTGACCCCAGGTCCAGATGTTCCTGCTCTTCAGAAGCTCGTACAGTGGTTGACCTATTGTGGAAAGGTTTGGAACGTACCTACCCAGTTAGTTCACCATGCCCAGGACTCTTTTCAGCTCATGGACGTTTTTACCTTCTCGAGTCTGGCGTCGTGCTGTTCTGTCGATGTCCCATAGACCAGGATATCGTCCATGAAGACTTCAACGCCTTCCAGCCCCTGCAGAGTCTCTAGCATTTTCGCTGGAAGATCTCAGGCGCACTGGAATCCCGAAAGTAACCTTTTGAAACAGTACCTGCCAAACGGTGTTATAAAGGTTGTAATTTACAGCTGACTGGGTGCAGTGGATTTGCCAGAACCCACTTGCAGCGTCGTGAGAGGAAACACAGTTGCACCACTTAGCTTGGCAGTTATTTCATCAGAGGTAGGTAAGATGTAGCGTCTCTTTTTACTGACTCATTTAGTCTTTTCAGGTCCACACAGATCCTGGCTTTGCCTGTGGTTTTCTTTAGAACTGGCACCATAGGAGCACACCATTCAGTTGGCTGTGTCACCTTCTCGATGACACCGTTCTTCTCCATCCTCTGCATTCCTCTTTTACCATCTGTAACATTGGGAAGGGCACACGACGTGCTGTATGCACTGCATATGGTTGAGCCCCATCCTTTATTGGATTTTAACAGGTTCAGTTTTTGTGTGCCGTGCTCACCATGGCTTGAAGTGTTCACTGGTAGTGAATTTCACTTCATCAACACGCCTTACCAGGTTCATCTCCACTGACAGATCCCGGCTGAGTAGGTTATTGACACTCTGGCCACGGACTACATATGCTTCAAATAGGTAGTTCTTTCCCTTGTAACTACCGTAGCATTAAAGCGTCCCAGACACAACAGTTCACCTCCTGGGCTGTCTAATGGGATGTCAGCTGGTTTCAGTGTTTTTGGTGGAGTGAGTGTGTGAAATGCATCCTCACATAAGACGCTGACATCAGCTCCTGTGTCAATTTTAAATTCCATTGGAGTAGAATCCACCTGGAGCTGTACTGTCCACTGCTCTTTCTCCTCTGCACTGCACACTGAGCCTAAGAAATAAGGGGTCTGCTCAGCCTGTACAGTCCCTGTGACCTAATTCACTGATCTATTGCTGTTTCGGCACACTCTGGCCCAATGTCCTATTATTGCACTTATGGCATGTAGCTTTAGCTGCCTGCAGGACACCCTTCTTCCTTGCTATGCTGTGATTTCCCACATTTACCACATTTCCTTTCACTCCCCCCCATTTTCTGTCTTTTGACTTGCCTTGATGTTGTTGAGGTTTCCATTTGTTATTTTTTCTTTGAATCTCACCTCCTGTACTGATCCCACTGTGTCTTCCTGCAGACTCACTTGTGCTGCGACCTCCTCTGACTGCCTGACGGTCCGTATCGTCAGTGCTAGTGTTAGGTCCGCCGTTAGCTGCAGCCTGCGCGAGAGCTCTCTGTCTCGTATCCCGACGACAATTCGGTCGCGGATATTCTCATCTCGGCTTGCGCCAAACTCACAGTGTTCTGATAGATCATACAGGGCTCGGATGAAACCCTCTGCCTTCAACTCTGGCCGCTGGACCCACTGGTGGAAACATGCCCTCTCGTGGATAACGTTCCTCCTCGGGAAAAAGTACTCGTTGAACTTTCCCACCACAACGGCAAAGTCATCGCCATCATCTTCTTCGGCAAAGTGACGACTTAAATATGTTTTCTGTCTCGTTGCCCATGGCATAAATCAGGCAGCTCACCTGCACTCTCCCGTCATCTTTGTTGAGTTTAGTAGCGAGTCTGTACCGTTCAAAGCGTTGCCTCCATTCTGGCCATTCAGTCTGCTTATCAAAAGAAAAGTTCACTGGGGGATTAAACTTGGCCATTCCGCCGTCTATATTCCTTTACTTTGTTTTATTTATTTCCTGTGACTCACCGGTCACTTCTGACACCATGTAGAATGTTCGAGGGTCGAGTATCTTTTATAACTCAGGTTTATTCAGCAGTAAGTCAAGACATTACAGTAGGCAGAAACATAACAACTGGCAGGCTTACTCTGTAGTAAAGCAGTCCTTCCCATGCCGTAAAGCATGTTGCAACACTGTCGTAACAGCCTTAACTCTGTATGCATTGCATGCATATGTGACACTCAACAGACAGGGTGAGTATGAAATGCACACCCCCTTCTCTCTGTGTGACGCTACCGTTTACTGTACTGCCTGTTAGCCATCTTTGTAGTTTCTGATGTGGTGCTGTTGCTTACTGTGTGCTGCTGTCCTAGATTTAGCTTCATGTGCTAGTCAGTCTGAAGTTGTGGTTTTATTAGAGTTGTTCTTTTCTCCCATAAAGTCTGTTCAAGCCTCTGAGATGATTTCAGGTGGAGAGCTTTGCAAAAATTGGGTAAATGCTTTAAATCTTTGGCAAGATAACTGCCAATAAAATGATATATTTTTTGAAACAAAGGCATTACCGAAAATGTACTCTGACAATGGTTGATGCTGGTGGTTACTCTGACTATGGGCTATAATAGGTTACTCAAGGAATGATGTATTTCTAAAAATGTCTGTCTGGAAAGTGTTTTAATAAATACTCATTTAATATTCAAAATGAACTGCACTACTAGTACTCTCTTGAGTTTCTTCCCGTTAAGTGGGTATGACACATTCATAGTTTGTTAAATGTTAAGAAGCCCTCAGACGCTGTTTCTTGCAAGATGTTGCCGGCCGGCGGGGGCACCGGGCTTAACAGGTTCTGATTCACTGGCACTACAAAGGCTGAGAAGGCATATTGTAAGGTGCTTTTGTGAAATGTAATCATAGAAAATCACATTGATTATTCCTAAACATCACTGGTGCTTTCTGTAGGGTCCTGACATTAAACCTGATAACATACACTTATACACTACCTATGAAAATGGATAAATAACACACAAAAGACAAATACACTTCTTTTAGAGATTTTGTATTCTGTAAATCTTCGGACAGAATATATACAAACAAGACATTTTACAAAAATACATTTCATAAATAAAAAGATTGACATTGAATTGTTTAGACATGTATTTGTGTACAATGATTATAAAGCTCTGCATTGGTTTAGGGTTGTTTTTTTCTGTTCTTGGAGAGGGATCCCTCCATAGCCTTTTCCTGAGGTTTCTTCTCTTTGTCCTTCGTTTATTTGTTGAGTTTGGGTTAGTTTTTTTCTGTAGGGTTCTACGAACAGAGGGTTTCATATAGGCTGTACAGATTGTAAAGCCCCCTGAAGCTGATTTGTGATATTAGGCTGTATTTATACATCATTATACATCATTTATACATTTAAATGGATTAGACGATTGGGTGATGTGTTTCTTCATTTTAATCCATGACATTTTTTCTAAACGTAAACAAGATAGCATTAGTTACTGTCACAAAATTAAATATTCTTATAGCAAATTGATCAGTGAAGCAAGATTAATTTGTACATTATTAGTGCAATTATTTTTATATTCCTGAGGTAATGTTACATGTCTGGCCTATTGGTCTGATGGTGATTGAATGGACGCGTTACTCAAAGTTACATTTTATATCAAGTTCATCTGAAGCTGAACAAGACTGAAGACATCATGAATCCTTTTTAACCAACAGAGTATTTCACCATAAATAAATCATTTTTCATTCCAGTGATGGAAGTCATGTTGTGATTACAATTCAAATTGTAAAAACAGCCCTTAGCTATTGCTGGTTTGATAGAATCCATGACAACAGACAGAGGCAGGATGCGGTGACAAGGCTGATCATGTGTCTTACTCCACTGGAAGCTGTAATGAGAACAAAAGAAACAAAACATTAAATCCACAAAAAGTAGAATTTTCTTTTTGTGTTATTAAGTAGCACTCAGTATTTACTTACATATGCCATTTATGCCAATGGAGCTGCCTTCAATGTCGAATCCAACGACTGTTGAAGCTGCGTTGATCAAGCGTTCGCAATCTGAGTGCTATTAGGAGCAGATGTGCTTCCAAATGAAACGTCAATGACGTTGATGATTGATCCGTTACTGCAGAAAGAGAAAATAATATATTGTTTGAAATATCAGATATAGGATCCTACTCTTTATTATAACACTTTAATAGTCTTAAAAAATTACCTGAATGAAACAACATCTAGTGATTTGAAGGACGAAGGGAATGCCTTTTGGAAAACAGGTGTAAGCTGTAGAAACACAAAACAAAAACATATATTTTTTCACATAAACCTTTGCCTTGGAATTTAGAGCTTGACTCATTTATTTGACTTGATCTTTATTGCTCTTTCATCAATTAATCATTCCTAATCATAGTGTGGTAACTGTGGAGTAGAATTCACATGTTTTGAGTGGGTGGACTAAAAAAACGTACCTGATCCTTTATCAATGTAGCCCGAGCTTTATAAGCAGCAGAAGATGGATTCAGCAAGTCACTCATAAATGTGGCTTCAACAGATCTGAAAGTCACCCTTTTTGTGATAAGGGCTACAGTAGTAGGTGCCGCCGTTTTAGGTTTAGCAGTTGTAGGTGTGGGAGTTGTAGCTGGGACTGGACTTGCTGTAAAAATAGATATATAAATATTATGTTAATATGTAGGAGTGCCAAAACTAAAAGTAAAACGTTTCCTTTTTTGATGAAAAACCCTGGTGCCAGTTTTACAATAAGATCAATAATGAAGGGCTTACAAAATATATTTGTTCTCAAGTTTCTTCGGAAAAAGTATTCTTACATTGAATAACAATTTATTTACATAACAATTACACTGAAAATCATTAAAGTAGTGCTCATTAATTTTGTCTTTACCTACATTTGTTCCGTAGCTACATACTTTTGTTAGTAAATTATTGAAAAACCAAGCATGCGCAGGAAATGTTATTCAAAATGGTTTGGAAACGTATTGGAGAAAAACATTGTGTTGTGTATACTTACATATAACTTGGAATGAATCAGGATATATGTCCAGTGTACACACTCTAAAGCCCCCCTTAATAATATGGCTATCAAGTCTGTTTGACATTATGTCACAGGCTATATCTACATCAAGTTATAATATACAAAAATGTCACTTGTGTCTCAATGTATTAACATGACTTCTGCTTCCATTTGTAAAGGCATACAGACATTACAATATGCTAAATACATACATCAAGAAAAAAGGTACGGTTCATGTAAAATAGAGCTTAAATGCACCATGGGAATTATTAGGATGATTACAGCATCATCAGTTTACACCAGACCACTTGGAGCTATACAGATAAAGATTTATGTCCAACCTGGTTAAACAAATACCTGTATAAACTTAGGAATTCACTTCTAAAAGCTTGAATGTATTAAAATAGTGAGGTAAGCTTTTAGCATACCAATATCATACATAAGAAAAAAGTTACAGTAAATTAATAAAGGAATATAAGTATTGTTTTAAGAAGTCACAATCTTATAAGGATGTCAATATTGTACTGTCAGTCGGTCCAATCCTTTTGATCCAAACTGAAATAACCGAACAACTATTTTGGTAACAATCAAATTTGGAAGCCTGCTGACATGCTGATGATCCTCTGACTCTTACTGTAGCATCGCCTTAAGTTAGACAATTTTACTGAACTACAGTTCCCAATAACTTTATTATGGATTTGCAGGCATATTGCACAGAGGAGTATTTAGTATTTACTTAATTAAGTTAGGTATTTACACTTAACTTAATGTAGCACTCCTTGTCTATTATCACCATAATGGAGGGCTTTGTGAGTAGTGACATGAATCAGATATGACACCTTATTGAGATATTTCTGCATCTATATGGCCCAACAACAATGACAAGTCAGAAAGATATCTATTAATCATCTCTTAACACTGTCATTGTACACTCCCTTTTTTGGTCTGCTGCTGCATGACGCTTTCACAATCCACTACTGCAGATTATAGTTAGTTTAAGTGTGCCAGTTGGTTAAGTCAAATTAATCAATCATATCAAAATAAATGTAAATGTAGCACAATAAATAGTAATTTGACAAAGGCAAGTTGAATATAGTCTTATATTTGGAAAATACTTTACAGTCCAACTTTATAAAAGAACAAAACCAGCAATGATTGAATTTGCGTGTGTTTGGTCACAATCCTCCTGTGATTCTTTTGCTGTCCTCTTGAGTACTAGAATACAAAGGCAATTCGACCATGGGTTGTCTTTTTCGATCAGCAACATAGAAATAAGCATTGTGAGCATTTAATCCAATTTTAGCCAACCTGTTTGGCAGTGGTATCTAAGACGTGTCTGAATACTTACACCTGTTGTGTATCTGTAGCTTCAATGAGACCTAAAAAATGATCCAACAAAGCCATCATCTGATTATCCCTAAGAAAATAATAGATAAGTGATTTATATTGTAAGCTAGTGATTATGATGAGTCAAGTATTTCCTTTAACAAATATAATCCATTATCATAAATAAAAATACTTTATTGACATCACAGAGAAGTTTGGTAAAATAACTGTGGCCCACCATTTTAGATTATAAAAATATGATATATAACCAAAATCAATATGGATATTTATATATATAAAAAAATATGGTTAATAATAATAATACATTAAAGCAATGATCCATTCCCTGTCAGTTAGTTTATCGATTCATTTGACATTTCTGCCTTAAGACTGCACATAAACAACTTGTCTTTCCAAAATGATTGTCACACATCAAGCTGACAGCTGAGACTATATCTTTATTACTTTAAACCAGGGCCATTGTGAATCGACATGCAGCCATTTTATTTCTGGAAAATCCTGAATAACTTGTATATAACCATATTGAGAATAACAGATTGGAATAAAAGGTTTTTAGAAATAATAAGACAGTGTTTGATTGTTTGTACTTATCTTCAGTGCCCTTAATGGAAACTTATTGAGAAACACCTTATTTTTATTTTGGATGCTAAAAACGTAACATAACATACAATATCTTTTGTGTTCCGATCATCAAGAAGACCTTGTTTTTTTCCAAAATACAGGTAAGCTCACAGAATACACATAAGTTATGTATGATAATATAAAAAGATAGAAATAAGACAAGCTACTGGATAATAATACAAGGCACTGTGTTCAATTTAAATGTTATTGTAAATTATATGTGCACAATAAGTTAAAATGTTGTTATATGTGATGCGTCTGATATACAATACAGTTATGTAAGGCTTTCTGTAATTGTATTTCACTTAACAGACATGAGCCCTGCACTATTGAAAGCTTGACAGTAGCCATGACAGCAGCACAAGGAAGGATGCAGTGATGAGACTCATCTTGTGGCTTACTCCATTTGAAACTTCTGTAAATGATGACAAAAGAAAAACAAAATATATTACTTGAAGTATTTCTTTTAGGTTGTGTTTTTTGGTAAGGTAGTATTTCAAATAACTTACGTGCGCCATCCAAAAAAATGGAGGCAGTTTCAATGTTGAAGGCTGTGATGCTTGAAGCTGCATCAGCCAAAACGTTTCCAATCTGAGTGCCACTAGGAACTGATGTGGATGCAAATTCAAGATTCATGGTGTTGTAGATTGATCCATTACTGCAAATAGAATTGAATAGAAATGTATATTCTTAATCATTATAAATGAATTATAATTATTACAATTGTGTTAAAAATATTATTTTCATGAATTCACAGATTGCAGTACATTTAATAACATTAATAAATTACCTGAACAAAATCACCGTCAAGGAGCGGAACGAAGACAATCGTCGTCGGTAAATAGGTTTAAGCTGCAAAAAACAAGCAAAAAATTATGTACATATATTTTATTTGCCATTGACTATGTCACCAAATGTATTTGTTAAAGGAGATTGAATCTACAAATTAAAAGAAAAGATGGCTTATTGCAGGAAATACTAATACGTTTAGTAAAACATTTCCAGTTAATTAGGATGCTTAGATTTCGCTCGGCTTCACCCTATGAACTTACTGTTGTCTCTATTAGTGAGGCTCGTGCTTTAAACGCTGCAGATAATCTATTCTGCAAATCGGTTGTAAATGTCTCTCCAGCAGATCTGAAAGTCAATTGCCTTATTATGACTGCTTCAGCAATTGTAGTAGCTTTCGTTATGGTGGTTGTAGGAGTCGTGGTAGTTATAGGAGTCATTGTGGTTTTAGTTGTAGCAGCCCTTGTAGTTGTAGTTGTAGCAGCCCTTGTAGTTGTAGTCGCAGCACTCGTAGTTGTAGTTGTAGCAGCCCTTGTACTTGTAGCATTTGTAGTTGTATTTGCAGAAGTTGGGATAGCTGTCGGGGCTATAGTCCAAACAAATATGGATCAATGTGAAGAAATATGTTAAAATAAAAGATGGTATTCAAATGAATTTCTTCTAAACAAAGTCGATCCACAGTGTAAAGGTTCTCAACACAAAATTCAAGCTTATGTCTGACTGATGGATTGCCTTCAAACTATTCTCACTTTTGCGATGGCTGGGCCAGCAGCTAGTAACTATAGGTGCTAACAGCAGAAACATTGCTGACAGTGCCAACAGTGATAACTGCATTTTCAGACAAGAAAGAAAAATAACTTTAAATTGTGTTTCTTATGTTTGTAACAGTCGATGGTGTATGATTGTGTATGCTCCATTTCGACCAAAACATTTGTCAAATAAGAATTTTGAAATTATTCCATAATTACTTCAATATTCAATGGAAGTTATGTACATTCTTCTTCAAACACAAAGCAATTTCTGTTCTCGGATTCAACATGCGTAATTTTCAATCTACAGAAGTCAAACTGGATGCTGACTGGCTTCATATAAAAAGAGGATTTGGTCATGTAATCATGAATGAGTTAGTGCTTTTTGTTTTATTGTCTTTGTTTCTTTTGTTTTGTCTTTGTTTGTTTCTTGTTGAGCTCTGAGTTTTGTGTTTAAATGTACCTAAATTGTGTTTTGTACAGTTTTTTTCATGTCTGGTTTAATTCCAGGTCCCTCTAGAGACTGGCATTGCATGTTGCCGTGTTCTAATGCTGTGGTGTGTTGTTTCGGTTCATGCTGTATGGTTTAAAAATAAAACAAATAAAGATATTGGCTTTGTATTGTACACATTTGCTAAATTTAAAGCCCTTATTTGGAGCACAAAAATGAAACTTGGCTATTGTTATTTGCAGTTAGATATATTGATACTAAGTATTGAACAGACAATGTTAGACAAATCTTAGATTACAAAATGTCCTTGCCAAATGAAGGATATTGATTACTTACGAATTACTCGGATGGAGGTGACATCAACAGAGATGTTGAAGGTAATGTTTGGGTTGGAGAAAGCCTCTTCTAAGGTTTTTGCAATAGCATCATCCTGTGGGATTTCTGCAGGTGAAGCAGTTTGATTGAACTCAAGCCCCACCTTGACTTGAGTATTAGCAGCTCGAGTTCTCGCCTCAGCTCGACTGCATCAAAAAATAACATATTTTAAACCAAATTATATCAACATTGATAACTTTTACATATCTGTAATGAGTGCTTTTGTCATTTTATGTTTGAAAGTTTGAATATAAAAACCCAGAAAGTATAAGGTGAGATGGTCTCTCAAAATGTGAAACGTTACCTAAATGAAAGGACAAACGAGCGAATGAAAAGAAATCCATATTTTGTCTTGTAGATGAAATCATACTGTGGGAACAAAAGAAAGCAATTAAAATAAGAATAGTTTCCAAATGAAATAAAAATAGCAAACTCAATACTCAGAAAAATAATAAGAATGAGAACTAACCACTATAACAACTCTGCTTTCAAGATCTTTAAACTCTGCACTGTTTTTGTCCGTAAGTTCTGGTACAAATATTTCAATCAAGGTCGCCTCGAGAACCACAACTGGTGGAGAAGCTGGAATTGTTGGTGATGCTTTTGTCAGTGCAGCAGTTGTAGTTGCAGCACTGGTAGTTGTAGTTGTAGCAGCCCTTGTACTTGCAGCACTGGTAGTTGTAGTTGTAGCAGCCCTTGTAGTTGTAGTTGTAGCAGCCCTTGTAGTTGTAGTCGCAGCACTCGTAGTTGTAGTTGTAGCAGCCCTTGTACTTGCAGCATTTGTAGTTGTATTTGCAGAAGTTGGGATAGCTGTCGGGGCTATAGTCCAAACAAATATGGATCAATGTGAAGAAATATGTTAAAATAAAAGATGGTATTCAAATGAATTTCTTCTAAACAAAGTTGATCCACAGTGTAAAGGTTCTCAACACAAAATTCAAACTTATGTCTGACTGATGGATTGCCTTCAAACTATTCTCACTTTTGCGATGGCTGGGCCAGCAGCTAGTAACTATAGGTGCTAACAGCAGAAACATTGCTGACAGTGCCAACAGTGATAACTGCATTTTCAGACAAGAAAGAAAAATAACTTTAAATTGTGTTTCTTATGTTTGTAACAGTCGATGGTTTATGATTGTATATGCTCCATTTCGACCAAAACATTTGTCAAATAAGAATTTTGAAATTATTCCATAATTACTTCAATATTCAATGGAAGTTATGTACATTCTTCTTCAAACACAAAGCAATTTCTGTTGTCGGATTTAGTTTTGTCTTTGTTTGTTTCTTGTTGAGCTCTGAGTTTTGTGTTTAAATGTACCTAAATTGTGTTTTGTACAGTTTTTTTCATGTGATGGTTGTCTGGTTTAATTCCAGGTCCCTCTAGAGACTGGCATTGCATGTTGCCGTGTTCTAATGCTGTGGTGTGTTGTTTCGGTTCATGCTGTATGGTTTAAAAATAAAACAAATAAAGATATTGGCTTTGTATTGTACACATTTGCTAAATTTAAACCCCTTATTTGGAGCACAAAAATGAAACTTGGCTATTGTTATTTGCAGTTAGATATATTGATACTAAGTATTGAACAGACAATGTTAGACAAATCTTAGATTACAAAATGTCCTTGCCAAATGAAGGATATTGATTACTTACGAATTACTCGGATGGAGGTGACATCAACAGAGATGTTGAAGGTAATGTTTGGGTTGGAGAAAGCCTCTTCTAAGGTTTTTGCAACAGCATCATCCTGTGGGATTTCTGCAGGTGAAGCAGTTTGATTGAACTCAAGCCCCATCTCGACTTGAGTATTAGCAGCTCGAGTTATCGCCTCAGCTCGACTGCATCAAAAAATAAATATTTTAAACCAAATTATATCAACATTGATAACTTTTACATATCTGTAATGAGTGCTTTTGTCATTCTTATGTTTGAAAGTTTGAATATAAAAACCCAGAAAGTATAAGGTGAGATGGTCTCTCAAATGTGAAACGTTACCTAAATGAAAGGACAAACGAGCGAATGAAAAGGAATCCATATTCTGTCTTGTAGATGAAATCATACTGTGGGAACAAAAGAAAGCAATTAAAATAAGAATAGTTTCCAAATGAAATAAAAACAGCAAACTCAATACTCAGAAAAATAATAAGAATGAGAACTAACCACTAATACAACTCTGCTTTCAAGATCTTTAAACTCTGCACTGTTTTTGTCACTAAGTTCTGCTACAAATGGTTCTTCCACGGTAGCCTCGAGAACCACAACTGGTGGAGAAGCTGGAATTGTTGGTGATGCTGTTGTTGCTGTTGTCAGTGCAACAGTTGTAGCAGCAGCAGTGGTTGGGGCAGCAGTCGTAGGTGAAGCAGTGGTTGGAGCAGCAGTTGTAGGTGCATCAGTCATAGGTGTAGCTGTCGTAGACCCAGCAGTTGTAAGTGCTGCAATTGTGGGCGCAGCAGTTGTCGGGGCAGTGGTCGTAGCTGCAGCAATCGTAGCCACAGCAGTTGTAGCCGCAGCAGTTGTAGATGATGCTGTTGTAGGTGCAACTGTTGTCAGTGCAGCAGTTGTCTTGGCAGCAGTTATAGGGGCAGCAGTTGTAGGTGTAGCAGTCGTAGCTGCAGAAGTGGTAGCCGCTGCAGTAGTAGGTGATGCTGTCGTAGCCTTAGCAATTGTAGGTGCTGCTGTTGTAGGCACTGCTGTTGTAGGCGCAACAGTTGTCAGTTCAGCAGTTTTAGGTGCTGCTGTTGTTGTTGCAACAGTAGCAGGGGCTGCAGTTGTAGCAGCAGTAAATGTAGGTTGCACTGTTGTCGGAGCAGCAGTTGTTGTAGGTGCTGCTGTTGTTGTTGCAACAGTAGTAGGGGCTGCTGTCGTAGGTGAAGCAGTAGTTATAGGTTGCACTTTTGTTGGAGCAGCAGTAGTTGTAGGTGCTGCCGTTGTTGTTGCAACAGTAGTAGGTGCTGCAGTTGTAGGTGCAGCAGTAGTTGTAGGTTGCACTGTTGTCGGAGCAGCAGTAGTTGTAGGTGATGCTGTTGTTGTTGCAACAGTAGTAGGGGCTGCAGTTGTAGGTGCAGCAGTAGTTGTAGGTTGCACCGTGGTCGGAGCAGCAGTAGTTGTAGGTGCTGCTGTTGTTGTTGTTGCAACAGTTGTAGGTGCTGCTGTCGTAGGTGAAGCAGTAATTGTAGGTTGCACTGTTGTCGGAGTAGCAGTAGTTGTAGGTTGCACCGTTGTTGTTGCAACAGTAGTAGGGGCTGCAGTTGTATGTAGAGCAGTAGTTGTAGGTTGCAGTGTTGTCGGAGCAGCAGTAGTTGTAGGTGCTGCTGTTGTTGTTGCAACAGTAGTAGGGCTGCAGTTGTATGTAGAGCAGTAGTTGTAGGTTGCAGTGTTGTCGGAGCAGCAGTAGTTGTAGGTGCTGCTGTTGTTGTTGCAACAGTCGTAGGTGCTGCTGTCGTAGGTGGAGTTGTTGTAGGTGCAGCATTAGTTGTAGGTGCTGCTGTTGTTGTTGCAACAGTCGTAGGGGCTGTGGTTGTAGGTGCAGCAGTAGTTGTAGGTTGCACCGTTGTCGGAGCAGCAGTAGTTGTAGGTGCTGCTGTTATTGTTGCAACAGTAGTAGGTGCTGCTGTTGTTGTTGCAACAGTAGTAGGTGCCGCTGTTGTAGGTTCAGCAGTAGTTGTAGGTTGCACCGTTGTTGGAGCAGCAGTAGTTGTAGCTGCTGCTGTTGTGGTTGCAACAGTAGATGGCGCAGCTGTCGTAGGTGCAGCAGTAGTTGTAAGTGGCAAAGTTGTTGGAGCAGCAGTAGTTGTAGGTGCTGCTGTTGTTGTTGCAACAGTAATTGGTGATCCTGTTGTAGGTGCAGCAGTAGTTGTAGGTGGCAAAGTTGTTGGAGCTGCAGTAGTTGTAGGGGCTGCAGTTGTAGGTACAGCAGTAGTTGTAGGTTGCACTGTTGTTGGAGCAGCAGTAGTCATAGGTGCTGCTGTTGTTGCAACAGTAGTAGGGGCTGCAGTTGTAGGTGCAGCAGTAGTTGTAGGTGCTGCTGTTGTTGTTGCAACAGTAGTAGGGGCTGCAGTTGTAGGTACAGCAGTAGTTGTAGGTGCTGCTATTGTTGTTGCAACAGTAGTAGGTGCAGCAGTAGTTGTAGGTGGCACCGTTGTCTGAGCAGCAGTAGTTGTAGGTGCTGCTGTCGTAGGTGCAGCAGTAGTTGTAAGTTGCACCGTTGATGGAGCAGCAGTAGTTGTAGGTGCTGCTATTGTTGTTGCAACAGTAGTAGGTGCTGCTGTCGTAGGTGCAGCAGTAGTTGTAGGTGGCACCGTTGTCTGAGCAGCAGTAGTTGTAGGTGCTGCTGTCGTAGGTGCAGCAGTAGTTGTAAGTTGCACCGTTGATGGAGCAGCAGTAGTTGTAGGTGCTGCTATTGTTGTTGCAACAGTAGTAGGTGCTGCTGTCGTAGGTGCAGCAGTAGTTGTAGGTGGCACCGTTGTCTGAGCAGCAGTAGTTGTAGGTGAAGCAGTAGTTGTAAGTTGCACCGTTGATGGAGCAGCAGTAGTTGTAGGTGCTGCTATTGTTGTTGCAACAGTAGTAGGGCTGCAGTTGTAGGTGAAGCAGTAGTTGTAAGTTGCACCGTTGATGGAGCAGCAGTAGTTGTGGGTGCTGCCATTGTTGTTGCAACAGTAGTAGGTACTGCTGTTGTAGGTGAAGCAGTAGTTGTAGGTGCTGCTGTTGTTGTTGCAATAGTTGTAGGTGCTGATGTTGTTGTTGCAACAGTAGTAGGGGCTGCAGTTGTAGGTGTAGCAGTAGTTGTAGGTTGCACCGTTGATGGTGCAGCAGTAGTTGTAGGTACTGCTGTTGTTGTTGCAATAGTTGTAGGGGCTGATGTTGTTGTTGCAACAGTAGTAGGGGCTGCAGTTGTAGGTGTAGCAGTAGTTGTAGGTTGCACCGTTGATGGAGCAGCAGTAGTTTTAGGTGCTGCTGTTGTTGTTGCAACAGTTGTTGGTGCTGCTGTTGTTGTTGCAACAGTAGTAGGGCCTGCAGTTGTAGGTGATGCTGTAGTCGTAAGTTGCACCGTTGATGGAGCAGCAGTAGTTGTAGGTGCTGCCGTTGTTGTTGTTGCAACAGTAGTAGGGCCTGCAGTTGTAGGTGATGCAGTAGTCGTAAGTTGCACCGTTGATGGAGCAGCAGTAGTTGTAGGTGCTGCAGTTGTTGTTGTTGCAACAGTAGTAGGTACTGCAGTTGTAGGTGAAGCAGTAGTTGTAAGTTGCACCGTTGATGGAGCAGCAGTAGTTGTGGGTGCTGCCATTGTTGTTGCAACAGTAGTAGGTACTGCTGTTGTAGGTGAAGCAGTAGTTGTAGGTGCTGCTGTTGTTGTTGCAATAGTTGTAGGGGCTGCAGTGTAGGTGTAGCAGTAGTTGTAGGTTGCACCGTTGATGGAGCAGCAGTAGTTTTAGGTGCTGCTGTTGTTGTTGCAACAGTTGTTGGTGCTGCTGTTGTTGTTGCAAGTAGTAGGGCCTGCAGTTGTAGGTGATGCAGTAGTCGTAAGTTGCACCGTTGATGGAGCAGCTGTAGTTGTAGGTGGCACCGTTGTCGGTTTAGCAGTAGTAGTAGGCGCTGCTGTTGTAGGTGTAGCTGTAGTTGTAGGTTGCACCGTTGTCGGTTTAGCAGTAGTAGTAGGCGTGCTGTTGTAGGTGTATCTGTAGTTGTAGGTTGCACCGTTGTCGGAGCAACCGTAGTTGTAGGTGCTATTGTTGTTGTTGCAACAGTAGTAGGGGCTGCAGTTGTAGCTGTAGTCGTAGGTTGCACCGTTGTCGGAGCAGCAGTAGTTGTAGGTGCTGCTGTTGTTGTTGCAACAGTAGTAGGTGCTGCTGTCGTAGGTCCAGCAGTAGTTGTAGGTGGCACCGTTGTCGGATTAGCAGTAGTAGTAGGCGCTACTGTTGTAGGTGTAGCTGTAGTCGTAGGTTGCACCGTTGTCGGAGCAGCAGTAGTTGTAGGTGCTGCTGTTGTTGTTGCAACAGTAGTAGGCGCTGCTGTCGTAGGTCCAGCTGTAGTTGTAGGTTGCACCGTTGTCGGAGCAGCAGTAGTTGTAGGTGCTGCTGTTGTTGTTGCAACAGTAGTAGGTGCTGCTGTCGTAGGTCCAGCAGTAGTTGTAGGTGGCACCGTTGTCGGATTAGCAGTAGTAGTAGGCGCTACTGTTGTAGGTGTAGCTGTAGTCGTAGGTTGCACCGTTGTCGGAGCAGCAGTAGTTGTAGGTGCTGCTGTTGTTGTTGCAAACAGTAGTAGGCGCTGCTGTTGTTGTTGCAACAGTAGTAGGGGCTGCAGTTGTAGGTGTAGCAGTAGTTGTAGGTTGCACCGTTGTCGGATTAGCAGTAGTAGTAGGTGCTGCTGTTGTAGATGTAGCTGTAGTCGTAGGTTGCACCGTTGTTGGAGCAGCAATAGTTGTAGGTGCTGCTGTTGTTGTTGTTGCAACAGTAGTTGTAAGTTGCACCGTTGTCAGAGCAGCAGTAGTTGTAGGTGCTGCTGTTGTTGTTGGAACAGTGGTAGGTGCTGTGTGTTGTTGCAACAGTAGTAGGGGCTGCAGTTGTAGGTGTAGCAGTAGTTGTAGGTGGCACCGTTGTCGGATTAGCAGTAGTAGTAGTTGCTGCTGTTGTAGTTGCAACAGTAGTAGGGGCTGCTGTTGTTGTAGGTGGCACCGTTGTCGGATTAGTAGTAGTAGTAGTTGCTGCTGTTGTAGTTGTAGGTGGCACCGTCGTCGGAGCAGCAGTAGTTGTCGGTGCTGCTGTTGTTGTTGCAACAGTAGTAGGGGCTGCTGTCGTAGTTGCAGCAGTAGTTGTAGGTTGCACCGTTGTTGGAGCAGCTGTAGTTGTAGGTGCTGCTGTTGTTGTTCCAACAGTAGTAGGTGCTGATGTTGTTGTTGCAACAGTAGTAGGGGCTGCAGTTGTAGGTGTAGCAGTAGTTGTAGGTTGCACCGTTGATGGAGCAGCAGTAGTTTTAGGTGCTGCTGTTGTTGTTGCAACAGTTGTTGGTGCTGCTGTTGTTGCAACAGTAGTAGGGCCTGCAGTTGTAGGTGATGCAGTAGTGGTAGGTTGCACCGTTGTCTGTGCAGCAGTAGTCGTAGGTGCTGCTGTTGTATCTGTAGTCGTAGGTTGCACCGTCGTCGGAGCAGCAGTAGTTGTAGGTGCTGCTGTTGTTGTTGCAACAGTAGTAGGTGCTGCTGTTGTTGTTGCAACAGTGGTAGGTGCTGATGTGTTGTTGCAACAGTTAGTAGGGGCTGCAGTTGTAGGTTTAGCAGTAGTTATAGGTTGCACCGTTGATGGTGCAGCAGCAGTTGTAGGGCTGCTGTGTTGTTGCAACAGTAGTAAGGGCTGCGTCATAGGTGCAGCAGTAGTTGTAGGTGCTGCTGTTGTTGTTGCAACAGTGGTAGGAGCTGCAGTGCTAGGTGTAGCAGTAGTGGTAGGTTGCACCGTTGTCTGTGCAGCAGTAGTCGTAGGTGCTGCTGTTGTATCTGTAGTCGTAGGTTGCACCGTCGTCGGAGCAGCAGTAGTTGTAGGTGCTGCTGTTGTTGTTGCAACAGTAGTAGGTGCTGCTGTTGTTGTTGCAACAGTGGTAGGTGCTGATGTTGTTGTTGCAACAGTAGTAGGGGCTGCAGTTGTAGGTTTAGCAGTAGTTATAGGTTGCACCGTTGATGGTGCAGCAGCAGTTGTAGGCGCTGCTGTGTTGTTGCAACAGTAGTAGGTGCTGCTGTCGTAGGTGTAGCCATAGTTGTAGGTTGCACCGTTAAGGGAGCAGCAGTAGTTGTAGGTGCTGCTGTGGTTGTTGCAACAGTAGTAGGTGCTGCTGTCGTTATTGCAGTTGTCATAGGTGCAGCAGTAGTTGTAGGTTGCACCGTTGTCGGAGCAGCAGTAGTTGTAGTTGCTGTTGTAGTTGTTGCAACAGTAGTAGGTTCTGCTGTCGTAGGTGCAGTTGTAGTTGTAGGTGGCACATTTGTTGGAGCAGCAGTAGTTGTAGGTGCTGCTGTTGTTGTTGCAACAGTAGTAGGGGCTGCAGTTGTAGGTGCAGCATTAGTTGTAGGTTGCACCGTTGTCGGAGCAGCAGTAGTTGTAGGTGCTGTTGTAGTTGTTGCAACAGTAGTAGGTGCTGCTGTTGTAGGCGCAGCATTAGTTGTAGGTTGCACCGTCGTCGGAGCAGCAGTAGCTGTAGGTGATGCTGTTGTTGTTGCAACAGTAGTAGGGGCTGCAGTTGTAGGTTGCACCGTTGTCGGAACAGCAGAAGTTGTAGGTGCTGCATTTGTTGTTACAACAGTACTAGGGCTGCAGTTGTAGGTGCAGCATTAGTTGTAGGTTGCACCGTTGTCAGAGCAGTAGTAGTTGTATGTGCTGTTGTAGTTGTTGCAACAGTAGTAGGTTCTGCTGTCGTAGGTGTAGCCATAGCTGTAGGTTGCACCGTTAAGGGAGCAGCAGTAGTTGTAGGTGCTGCTGTGGTTGTTGCAACAGTAGTAGGTGCTGCTGTCGTTATTGCAGTTGTCATAGGTGCAGCAGTAGTTGTAGGTGGCACATTTGTTGGAGCAGCAGTAGTTGTAGGTGCTGCGGTTGTTGTTGCAACAGTAGTAGGGGCTGCAGTCGTAGGTGCAGCATTAGTTGTAGGTTGCGCCATTGTCAGAGCAGCAGTAGTTGTAGGTGCTGTTGTAGTTGTTGCAACAGTAGTAGGTGCTGCTGTTGTATGCGCAGCATTAGTTGTAGGTTGCACCGTGGTCGGAGCAGCAGTAGCTGTAGGTGATGCTGTTGTTGTTGCAACAGTAGTAGGGGCTGCAGTTGTAGGTTGCACCGTTGTCGGAACAGCAGAAGTTGTAGGTGCTGCATTTGTTGTTACAACAGTACTAGGTGCTGCAGTTGTAGGTGCAGCATTAGTTGTAGGTTGCACCGTCGCCTGAGCAGCAGTAGTTGTAGGTGCTGCTGTTGTTGTTGCAACAGTAGTAGGGGCTGCAGTTGTAGGTGCTGCAGTAGTTGTAGTTGGCACCGTTGTCAGAGCAGTAGTAGTTGTATGTGCTGTTGTATTTGTTGCAACAGTAGTAGGTTCTGCTGTCGTAGTTGTAGCCATAGCTGTAGGTCGCACCGTTAAGGGAGCAGCAGTAGCTGTAGTTGCTGTTGTAGTTGTTGCAACAGTAGTAGGTTCTGCTGTCGTAGGTGCAGTAGTAGTTGTAGGTGGCACATTTATTGGAGCAGCAGTAGTTGTAGGTGCTGCTGTTGTTGTTGCAACAGTAGTAGGGGCTGCAGTTGTAGGTGCTGCAGTAGTTGTAGTTGGCACCGTTGTCAGAGCAGTAGTAGTTGTAGGTGCTGCTGTTGTTGTTGCAACAGTAGTAGGGGCTGCAGTTGTAGGTGCTGCAGTAGTTGTAGGTGGCACCGTTGTCGGAGCAGCAGTAGGTGTAGGTGCTGCTGTTGTTGTTGCAACAGCAGTCGGTGCTGCAGTTGTAGGTGCAGCAGTAGTTGTAGGTGGCACCGTTGTCGGAGCAGCAGTAGGTGTTGGTGCTGCTGTTGTTGTTGCAACAGCAGTCGGTGCTGCTATCGCAGGTGCAGCAGTAGCTGAAGGTGGCACTGTTGTCGGAGCCGCAGTAGTCGTAGGTGCTGCTGTTGTTGTTGCAACAGTAGTTGGGGCTGCAGTGTTAGGTGAAGCAGTAGTGGTAGGTGCTGCTGCTGTTATTGCAACAGTAGTAGGGGCTGCAGTTGTAGGTGCAGCAGTAGTTGTAGGTGGCACCGTTGTCGGAGCAGCAGTAGGTGTAGGTGCTGCTGTTGTTGTTGCAACAGCAGTCGGTGCTGCTATCGCAAGGTGCAGCAGTAGCTGAAGGTGGCACTGTTGTCGGAGACGCAGTAGTCGTAGGTGCTGCTGTTTGTGTGCAACAGTAGTAGGGGCTGCAGTTGTAGGTGCAGCAGAAGTTGTAGGTGGCACCGTTGTCGGAGCAGCAGTAGGTGTAGGTGCTGTTGTTGTTGTGCAACAGCAGTCGGTGCTGCTATCGCAGGTGCAGCAGTAGCTGAAGGTGGCACTGTTGTCGGAGCCGCAGTAGTAGTAGGTGCTGCTGCTGTTATTGCAACAGTAGTAGGGGCTGCAGTTGTAGGTGCAGCAGAAGTTGTAGGTGGCACCGTTGTCGGAGCAGCAGTAGGTGTAGGTGCTGCTGTTGTTGTTGCAACAGCAGTCGGTGCTGCTATCGCAGGTGCAGAAGTAGCTGAAGGTGGCACTGTTGTCGGAGCCGCAGTAGTCGTAGGTGCTGCTGTTGTTGTTGCAACAGTAGTAGGGCTGCAGTGTTAGGTGAAGCAGTAGTGGTAGGTGCTGCTGCTGTTATTGCAACAGTAGTAGGGGCTGCAGTTGTAGGTGCAGCAGTAGTTGTAGGTGGCACCGTTGTCGGAGCAGCAGTAGGTGTAGGTGCTGCTGTTGTTGTGGCAACAGCAGTCGGTGCTGCTATCGCAGGTGCAGAAGTAGCTGAAGGTGGCACTGTTGTCGGAGCCGCAGTAGTCGTAGGTGCTGCTGTTGTTGTTGCAACAGTAGTTGGGGCTGCAGTGTTAGGTGAAGCAGTAGTGTAGGTGCTGCTGCTGTTATTGCAACAGTAGTAGGGCTGCAGTTGTAGGTGCAGCAGTAGTTGTAGGTGGCACCGTTGTCGGAGCAGCAGTAGGTGTAGGTGCTGCTGTTGTTGTTGCAACAGCAGTCGGTGCTGCTATCGCAGGTGCAGCAGTAGCTGAAGGTGGCACTGTTGTCGGAGCCGCAGTAGTAGTAGGTGCTGCTGCTGTTATTGCAACAGTAGTAGGGGCTGCAGTTGTAGTGCAGCAGAGTTGTAGGTGGCACCGTTGTCGGAGCAGCAGTAGGTGTAGGTGCTGCTGTTGTTGTTGCAACAGCAGTCGGTGCTGCTATCGCAGGTGCAGAAGTATGAAGGTGGCACTGTTGTCGGAGCAGCAGTAGTTGAATTTGTGTCTGCAGCCACATCATCAGTTGTCGATACCACTGTTATGAAAACATTAAATATCACCCACACTGGTACTTTTAAAGGGAGGGGTGGAGGCAGGTAGATAGCGAGGTAAACAGCAGGTAAATAATTGAATCAACAGTCGTTGTGTTTCAGTCCATCCCATATATGTAATTCCCTTTTCGGACTCTATCATGCAGACACATTTCAATATACATATTTTTGAATTGGCAAAAAGAAGACATTGCATACAAAATTACTCCCCCCCCCCCCCCCCCCCTAAAGAAAATCTGCATTGGATTAGCATGATGTGGGCATACTTCAAAGAGTAAAGTCAGTATTACCGATTGAACCCATTTTCACTCCAATACCTTTTGCTGATACCCTCTGCAAACTTCACCCTCATTTTGGAGTGTAATTAAGTTTCTTTCCCAAAAAGCCTACTGCAGCCGCCACAACCAAACAATGACGACTCTGGATTTTCTTGTTTGTCTTAGAAGGTTAAAAGTAGAAACTTAAACTCAGTTTAGATTTGTCATTACCTATCATGATTTAAAGGTGAAACTGGACTCTGATGTGTGTTTTTTAAGGCAAGGCAAGGCAAGTTTATTTATATAGCACCTTTCACACAAGCTAATTCAAAGTGCTTTACAAAAATAAAAGACATTAAGAAATGGCATTTAAAAACAGTCATTAAAAAGCAAAGATAATAAAATAAACATTAAAAGAAAAAATACATGAATAAAAGTTTACAGTGCAGTTTAAGATATGAATAGCTCAATTAAAAGCAGCGGCAAAAAGAAAAGTCTTCAGCCTGGATTTAAAAGTAGTAAGAGTTGCAGCGGACCTGCAGGTTTCTGGGAGTTTGTTCCAGATATTTGGAGCATAATAACTGAACGCTGCTTCTCCATGTTTTTCTGACTCTGGGGACAGAACGTTGAAATGGGAGATTTGATATGGGCCTATAATTGTTCATTACTGAAGCATCTAGATTATTCTTTTTTAAGAGCGGTATAATGACTGCAGTTTTGAGGGCCTGTGGAAAAACACCTGAGTGAAGAGACTTGTTTACTATATGAAGTAGATCTGTGGCCATGCAATGAAAAACATTTTTGAAAAAGCCTGTTGGAATAATATCAAGGCAGCAGGAGGAGGATTTTAGATGTTGTATAATGTACTAGGTCTTTATCATTAATCAGATGGAATTGTGTCATGGTGTTTGAATTGATTTTAAGTGGACACAGGGACAATACATTTGCTGTACCTGATACAGAGGCACTGACTGCTTGTCTGATTTTCTAAATGTTGTTTTTGTTTTTGGCAATGATGTCAGAGAAGAAAGACTGTCGTGCATTTTTCAATTCCAAATTATAAAAGCCAAGTCTCTCTTTATAGATTTAAAATGAACCTGGAGATTTGCTTTTCGCCACCTGCGTTCAGCTTTTCGACACTCTCTTTTTTCTGTTTTCACGGTCATGGCCTTTCTCCATGGAGATATGTTCTTGCCAGTCCTTCCTTTACATTAGTTGGAGCAATGGCATCTATGATATTTTTTATTTTTGAATTAAAATGATCTACTAGCTCATTTACTGAGATGTTAGCAAGGGCAAGTGTGGAAGAAAAAGTCTGAGTAAACATTTCCCTAGTATTTTCAGTTAAATATCGCTTTGTGGTAACTCTTTTTTGAACATTTTTGTGAACAGAAATAGAGCTCTCAAAGAAAACAAAGGAATGATCAGAGAGTGCAACATCAGTCACCACAACCTCAGAGATATTCAAACCCTTTGAGATAACTAAGTCCAGAGTGTGCCCCTTATTATGCTGGGCTCCGTCACATGCTGAGTCAGTCCAGAGTTATCAAGAACACAAAACAGTTTATTTAGCCCCTCCTGGGGTTGTCAACATGGATGTTAAATCACCAACAATGACTAGACGGTCAAAGTCAATACACACTATAGACAGCAGTTCAGTAAGTCATCAAAAAAGCTTGCACAGTATTTGGGTGGTCTATAGATATTTAGGAACAGAGCTCGAGAGGAGCATTTCAGCTGAAGGGCCACATATTCAAAAGAAGCAAAGTTCCCATAAGATGTCTTCCTGCATTGAAGGGAATCATTGAACAAAATAGCAACTCCACCTCCTTTCTTATGCATTCTTTCATGACTCATAAAACTAAAGTTGTGAGGGGTTGATTCGATAAGAACAGCTGCGCTGTTATTTTGTTCACTCCTAGTTTCCGTTAAAAACATAAAATCGAGATTGTGCTCAGTGATAAAATCATTGATTAAAATGTGTTTTCCTGCCAAAGACATGACATTTAATAAAGCTAGTTTAACTTTGTTAGTTTGTACACACTATCAGTCAGATTTTTGTGACAAACTGTGGCTGGGATGGAATCACCGCTAAATTTGATAAATTCACACAAACGTTTGAGCACTTCCTGTTTCTAAGCTGATTCACCGCTCTTACTCTATTACCGATCAACACAGATATTGGAAAAGCTACTGGCAGGCAAGGAGAGTTTCTAATAGTCGTAGTTGTAATGACCGGTGTTATCATGTCTCGGTGGGATATGGTACTGAATTGTCCGGTCTGTTTAGCAGTGTAGACAGCATGGAAAATGTTAGCAGCCAGAGCACGGCTACCCTGTGAACTGGTTGGAGGCCATCTCTGCTAAAATAAGAACCCCGCTCTCAGAAAAGATTAAAATTGTCAATCATTAATGAGCTGGCAAGAACTCCACCTTATCTACATGTTATCTCATCTTTTAATAAAATAAACAAACAGTATGAAGTACCTTCAAAGTAATCAGTTTATTATCACACTTACCTATTAGAATCAGGGAAAGTGATATGATCCGTTTGATACCCATCCTGTTTTTTCTTTAATCTATAAAATCAAACGATACATAGATTTACCAACAGAAGTAGCAAGTAATGCTATACTATATATATATACTGCTATAATGATACCCAAACCATCCTAGGGGAATTGGTTTGAAACAAAGAACAATTATTTTCCGCAATTATTATAATATAATAACATTTCCTTAAAGTAGGGCAGAGATTATTTACAATAAGTATTGTGACAATGAAAACACAAAAAACTCTCTCGGTCACAAAAACTTAGACACACACAAACAAAGTTAATAACTGTACAGAAGTGTACATATTTACTTAAACATGTACTTACCCCAAATGAAAAGATAATAAGATGGGAAAGAGTTTATCCTCCTTTCTTTTAAATGTTGTATTATTTCAGTGTCCTCAAATATAGTCCGGTTCAACGTCTGGGATATTGCAAACCTCACCTTCTGTGACAGTTGACATCTATCAAGGGTTTATATAGGAATCAAATAAAAGCCTTTGAAACGTCACACATTTTTGAAATGTTGCCTCACCTTAGAAATTAACAAAACAAGATCATATGATAGAGGATGCTATCTTTTAATCTTGTCAGTTTCTTGGCCCAGTGTCATAACTATAATAGTCTCTGCCGTTCCTTGTGCATTCCATCTATGTGAATGTGTGGCGGAAGATAACGACAAACAAATAAATATAGATTTCTAGTGACGTGGTAAAAAAGCAGGTAACATATGCAAGAGAAAAAAAGAATAGCATATTTTGTAATTGCCATTCATTCTTCTATTTGTTAGTTATAAATAAAGAGGTTTTTAGTTTTAGATAATGAATCAGTAAGGACATGCAGATTAAATGTCAACAAATGGAGCAGATTGCAGGACAGCGCACTTATAACACCGCGTTCGTTGTGCCTTTGCTGCCAAGTATGATCGGTGCAATCAAACAACATTTTTTTCTGTATTGGCCGCAGACGGTGTTGGGCAAAGTTTGCATCAAGTGCTTACCTACACAATCATGTAACTATTTTGTTCTTTTATTTGCCTCACCAGAAAACACACACCTCCTCTTGAAGACATTTTGCCTTCTGCTATCGACTTCAGGTTCACATTAGGTAAGCCCTTGAGTGTGTCAGACTGAAGTTGTTGTTTCAGAGGTTAATTCAAGACGTGTATGTTTACATACTAATATAATGAGCATCAGGTAAACGGACCCATTTCTATTTTTGAATCACAGATGGGATGGAGATGTAAACTATGCAGCACTAGTGTCACCACTCAAAGTGATATTTTAAAACATTACCGACTCCATCATGGAACCTTTGGACAGAAACGTGCCTTGCCTGCATTCACTTGGACTGGCCTCGCTCTCACTTATCAAGATAAAAGTTGAAATAATCGTCTGTTCTTATTTATTCTAGGACCCTGTGCCACTTTATGTAAATCTCTGAGCATGAGGTGGGGTTAAAAATAAGTAGTTTGGACATTTTATGAACTATATCAATATCATGACTATTTGGTTCATTTTCTTGCAAACCAGCCTTTTCTTTTATGGCTTAAACCCCTTGTAATGCATGTGAATAGCACCTCTGTTACCGTCTGTTAACAGCTAATGTAAACTGGCTCGTTATGATTTCAAGACGGATTTGATTTTTGTTGTTGAGGAAAACACATGGTGTGTCCTGATTTGTACTCAATTTAGTGTTTCGTTTGTGTATACAGGGAACGGCAGAGGTCGAAGTGCAACAGAGGCTCGTGATGCACAGCATGAAGTTATACGTTGCCCACGAGCCAGATGCAGTTGGAATAACCATCAAGTAATAACCATGTGTCTCCATGTATGTTAATGTGTTGTGCTTTTAAACAAACTTGTTACTGTTTTATGAAAACTGTTTGGAAATAATCACATTTTAATAAAATGTATTAACATGTCCATAACGTTCCCTTTTTTTAAATCTATTTGTTTAATCTGCAATGTTTCAATGCTATCAAATATTTAAAGGGTTGGATTGAAATCAGGAAGAGTTTGTCGTATAGGTTCCGGCAACTCAATTGTGTTTTATAATTTACTTTATTTATTCTTGTCTTATGTGTTCTTAGCAGATTGTTATTTGCATTGGTTACACTTAATATCTTGGCTTTTAATTATAGGCTCAACTCATCTTTTCACATGCAGAAAAAAATCACATTAGTGAGTTTACCCAACTCCTATAATTGATTGGAACCGCTTGACACATTTTTTAAAAGTCTTAGCAAAGTCACACGTTTTTGAGTACAGGAAAACAAAAAAAGTACGTTTCACCAACTCAAAAAATACAAAGGTGGCCTAACTCTTAAAATTGCTTGGAACCAATTGACACATATTTTTTAATTTTTACCAAAGAAACACTTTTTGCAGTGAGGGAAAGATATCCAGCCTTTAGTTCAACATGAAATGTATACAAGTAATGAGAATAACGTGAAAAAGTACATTTCCTTTCTCTCCTATTTTAATTAAACAATCAAATAATCACTTTTTTCTTTGTGTGTATATGTTTTTATTACTTGTATGCCTGCAGATGGACAAAAGAGTTAAAAGAGGCACGAGCTAGGGATTGGGATTGCTCTCTTAATGTGCATGTACATAAATGTTGTATTTAGGGTTTCTTGTGACAACAAATATTCTGACTTAAACTCACACTGTACATTTTACATTTACATTCAATCTAATATGTAATATTCCATTCCTCACACAACTTAATGTATATATAATATCCTGCTTTATATTTTGTTACTGTACATTGTATTTTAAACATGTATTTTTTTCTACTTTCTTTAATGCTATTTTATTTCTATTTGAGATGTTTATATTTTGGATTGTTTTTTCTAGTCTTTTAATTTCTCTAATGTACAATACCTTATTTTTTTATGCTGCTGCAACGCAAACATTCCCAAATTGGGATCAATTAAGTACTTCTTAAGTACTTGTTCTTCTACGGACACATTTGTATTCTTATTATTCCGCCGGGTTATTTGTCCCTCTTCTGCTCCCACATTCCACATCGCAGAAAATCCGTTCAAACATCAAAAACGTTCAGCTCGATCGGGAATCGATTGCTATTACTTTTCTCATTCATAACTTTCATAATTCCAGAGATACATCCATAATTCATCACATTTTTAACATGGAAGTCAATGGAGAAACTCTCAGACTGAAAAATCTTCATGCACTTCAACTGCTAACTGTTCCTTCATACTTTCACTCAGAAACCTCATTCCAACTTTAAAATGTTACACATCTTTCTGACATTATTCGTGTTACACAACTTTTAAATCAGATTCATACTTTTAGAGATATTAAACATTGTTCAGACCTTGGTAAAGAGGCCTTCTTCAGATTTTAACATTAGTGTGTATTGCGCAGCTCGTTAAGGCTTAGAGTGCGTGATGTCACAGCTAGTGGGGGGACAGCTTGAAATTCGCCTTCATATTTTTTCTTTAAACTGCCATAATTCAAAACCCTACACCTCCTGGACATCATGTTTCATGAAAAACATAGGAAAACCCTTCTAGGTTGGAAAATTTAAAAAAATTAAGCAAAAAAATTAAACAAATGCCTCTTGAGGGCATGAAGTGACAAAACGTTCACATGTCTCCCATTAAGGCCCATTGTAAATTCAGCCTGATATTTCCTCACAGCAGCAGCCGCACACTTTAGTTAATCTGCCAAAAAGGCCACATTATTGACCCGAAAGTACACAACAAAAAGCACACTTCAGACGCTCAGGGTCCTTAAGATGCTTCACGCGTTGAAATTTCACCGATATCTGTTACGGTTCTTCAACAAAACGTTCACATGTAAGAGGTTTATCTCTCATTCAGAACAATGGAAAGGCTCTCTTCTCACTGATTACTGCACATCACCATGGAAACCTTTGATCTCTGGGCTCAAGCACAGGTGTTTTCATAACTTCGTTACCTCAAACATAAACACCTGTGTGTTGGAGATATGACATGATGATGTCATAACTCCAACTGACATGCTCAGAAGCCACCAAACACACATGATGGTTAACACTGTGGCCCCTGAACAGCTCTACATCAAATCTGAAGTTACGTAATGTGGTGTTACTATGGCAACGCATCCCTTGCCATAAAACACGATGTCGCTGTAACTCCAATGGACACGGTCCGATCGTCCCCCAATCTCACCTTATATCAACGGTACATGCCTCAACAGCTCTACACCAAATCTGAGATCTCACCATATGCCGTTTCCATGGAAAAGCACCCCTTGCCATAAAACACAATGTTGTTGTAACTCCTATGAAAATGGTCAAAACAGCACCAGACTTCAGATGACAGTTAATGGTCCAGCCCTCAACATGTTTATGTGCCATTAGTGAGTTTTCCTCAAAAGCTGTTGCCATGGCAACGTATCCCTCGCCGTAAGACACGATATTGCTATAACTCCTGTGTAAATGGTCAAAAAGTGCTCAAACTTCACGTGTGCTAACAATCCAGCCGTGAAGACATCTATTTGACAGTTTTGAGATTTCTTCAAATGCCGTTGCCTTGGCAACACATTGCTCGCTATGAAACACAGTTTTCTCATAACTTCAGTGAAAATTCTCCAAACGGCCCAAAACTTCACAGGTTTGGTAACGATGCAGCCATCACACATCTAAGCGTATTATGGGGTGTCATCAAATACTTACCATGGCGACAGATCATTCGCCATCAAGTTAGTTCAAAGGTTTGCAGTTCAAATATTCTGCTGCTTTTCCAAGCCTTTTTACTTTCTTAATTCTCTTATTCAAGCCCCAGTCTTCATGTATCATTTCAATCTAAATTCTTCACTTTCTTCTTACACATTACATTTCAGCATAGCAGTTCAGCGTCAGCTTTTCAGCATAAAGCATTCCCACTAGCAATTTCTTCAGGAATTGCATTCTCTAGTCTTATCTTAAATTTCAATTTGTCCAAAAAGCGGGGGATGCGGTTGCTGGGAAATAGGTTTCATTTATATGTTCAATTTGATGTATTTAATATCTATATTTCAGATATTTATTTAAATAAGAAGTGTATGGGCTTAGTTTTGTGTCATAAAGATAAAGCAACACTTTCTCAGAATCAAGCAAAAATAAGAGTTTAAGAGAAAAAAAACAGAGTCAAGCAAAATAAATTTAATTTCAAAAATAAAACTATAAGTTGCAAACAAATCATTTGTAAACTATAAGTATTTTGTCTTTGTTTTAACACATATTTTTTGTTTGCAGTTCTCTTTCCTTCTTTCTCAATGATCAGACTTTTGCTCTCGCTGCGCTCTTCTCGTTTGCGCTCCTTCATTTTTGTTTTCGATTCTGACACAAACATCCCAGGTGGGCGGGACTTTCAAGGGTGCGTCCCCATTGGCTACTCAGTTTTTGAGTGACAGCCCAGTCCTCCAGCGATTGTACAGTGCAACTGCGATAGCCGAGCATGGACAGAAGACCCCAGAAGAACCAGCATTTCAATTATTATAATACTACAAGTGAAAATATATGTAGGTATTGATCCTTTTTGTTGTTTGTGCTGTACTATACGGTCTGTTTCTTTATTGTGTTAAGTGAGAAGTAAAGCAAAGCTGTGCTATGAAAGTCAGCTTTTGCTAACTTTAGATCCATAACAATGCAAGCTAAGTAGCCTAACAGCAGGGATAGTTAGCTACATAGCTAGCAGTGATTGAGCGTTCAGACACCGGCAGACACACTCAAACGGACTCGTGTGCCTGACTATCAACATGCTTTCATGATTCTGTTTAGATATGCAAGTATAAGCCATGATAGCTTATTTTATTAACACGCTCATTTGATATGAAAATCAATGGAGGCTGAGTTTACCGACCTAAAACCTACCGTCCATGACTGCCCTGAGCTGAGTTTTATGTGTCATACAAATGTTGAGCTTTGGCTTTGTTACGGTTAAGTGAAGCAGGCAGAACCCAAATGCAGATTCCAAAGAAAATCCTTTATTTCAAGGCAAGCTGACAAAAAACAGAACACTACCCCGTGACACAGTCTAAGACAAACAATGAACCGACAGGGGAACACAGGGAAAGACAAGACTAAATACAGCAGGGGTAATCATGAGATGAGAAACAGCCGGGCAGGGAGGAGAAAACACAAGGGCAACAGGTGAACACAATCAGACACACCAGGGAAACTAACGACAGGGAGGAAACACAGGGAGAAGGACCAGACAAGAGACAGGGAGAAGGACAGACAGCAAATAAACCCCAAAACCTAACACACAAAAACCCAATCATGACATAATCCCCCCCAAGGGACGGATTCCAGAACGTCCCTACTGAAAATCCAACATTTCCAAAAAAGGGTGGGTGGAGGGGGTCCGGAGGACGGGTTTGGGCTGACAGCCCGGAGGCACGGCAGAGGACCAGAAGGGGTCTCGGGCGGACGACCCGTGGGCAAGGCAGAGGAACAGGAGGTGGTCTCGGGCGGACGACCCGGGGGCAAGCAGAGGAACAGGAGGTGGTCTCGGCGGATGGCCCAGGTGCAAGGCAGAGGTCAAAAAGGGGCGAAGGCCACAGCGGGCAAACTCAGGGGGCCGGGCATGAGGGGGGGGCACAGCGGCTGGAAGAGTCAGGGGGCCGGGCCCGAGGGCGAAGGCCGCGGCTGGAAGAGTCAGGAGGCCGGGCCCGAGGGCGAAGGCCATGGCTGGGGGAAGGGGGGGGCCCGAGGGCGAAGGCCGCGGCTGGGGCGTCAGGGGGCCGGGCTCGAGGGCGAACAAGAAGGTGTGACGGGACAGCTCCGGAGGACGGGCAGGAAGGTGCTGCCGGGACAGCTCAGGAGGCCGGGCAGGACCCGTGTCGGCCGGACAGGAACCGGAGCCGACGGGACAGGCGTAGACGGGATCCTGGACATGACATGGGCTGGTGTCAATGGGACCCCGGATGGAGCAAGGGATTGTGACTGGACCCCCAACGGAAAGGACACAGAGTTGGCAGGACCCCCAGTGGAACAGGTGTCGGCGGACCTCCAACAGGACAGGACACAGAGTTGGCAGGACCCCCGGTGGAACAGGTGCTGGCGGAACCTCCAACAGGACAGGATCAGGTGTTGGCAGGAAATCCGGTGGAACCCCAACGAAACAGGACATGGAGTTGGCAGGAGCCTCAGCGGAGCCCCCAACGACACAGGACATGGAGTTGGCAGGACCCTCAGCAGAACCCCCAACGACACAGGACAAGGAGTTGGTAGACCCCCAACGATACTGGACGTGGAGTCGGCAGGACCCTCAGCGGAACCCCCGACCCACAGGACATGGAGTTGGCAGGACCCCCGGCAGAACAGTAGTCGGCGGGACCTCCAACGGCACAGGACATAGGGTTGGCAGGACCCCCAGAAGAGTAGTCGGCGGGCCCTCCCACGGCACAGGAGATAGGGTTGGCAGGACCCCCGGCAGAAGAGTAGTCGGCGGGACCTCCAACGGCACAGGACATAGGGTTGGCAGGACCCCCGGCAGAAGAGTAGTCGGCGGGACCTCCAACGGCACAGGACATAGGGTTGGCAGGACCCCCGGCAGAAGAGTAGTCGGCGGGACCTCCAACGGCACAGGACATAGGGTTGGCAGGACCCCCGGTAGAACAGTAGTCGGCGGGACCTCCAACGGCACAGGACATAGGGTTGGCAGGACCCCCGGCAGAAGAGTAGTCGGCGGGACCTCCAACGGCACAGGACATAGGGTTGGCAGGACCCCCGGCAGAAGAGTAGTCGGCGGGACCTCCAACGGCACAGGACATAGGGTTGGCAGGACCCCCCAGAAGAGTAGTCGGCGGGACCCCCAACGGGACAGGACATGGAGTTGGCAGGACCTCCAGCGGAACCTCCAACGACCAGGACATTGGGTAGGGACTTGAGAGGGGACTCGAGAGGTGACTTGAAAGGGGACTTGAAAGGGGACTTGAGACGGAACTCGAGAGGGAACTCGAGAGGAGACTCGAGATGACTTGAGAGGTAACTCGAGAGGAGACCAGAGAAGGAACTTGAAAGGGACTCGAGAGGGGACTCGAGAGGAGACTTGAGAGGGGACTCGAGAGGAGACTTGAGAGGGGACTCGAGAGGAGACTTGAGAGGGGACTCGAGAGGGAACTCGAGAAGAGACTCGAGAGGGGACTTGAGAGGGGACTCGAGAGGGGACTCGAGAGGGACTTGGAAGGGGACTCGAGGCCCCTTCCAAGTCCCCTCTCGAGTCTTCTCGAGAAGGGACTTGAAAAGGGACTTGAGAGGGGACTCGAGAGGGAACTTGAGAGGGACTCGAGAAGGGACTTGAGAAGGGACTAGAGTCTTGAGTCGGCGGCACCCCAGTCGGCGGGGCCCCCGATGAAGAAGGGACTTGAGTCGGCGGGACCCCCGACTGTGAAGGAGCTTGAGTCGGCAAGACCCCTGATGAAGAAGGGACTTGAGTCGGCCGGTATGCCGACAGGACACGAGGGGCTGGAGTCGGCCGGTACGCCGACAGGAGACGAGGTGCTGAGTCGGCCGGTACGCCGACAGGACACGGGGACTGGCGTCGGCCGGAGAGCCAACAGGAGACGAGGTGCTGGAGTCGGCCGGTACGCCGACAGGACACGGGGAGCTGGCGCTGGCCCGGCCGGAGAGCCAACAGAGACGAGGTGCTGGAGTCGGCCGGTACGCCGATAGGACAGGGGAGCTGGCGTCGGCCGTTTCGCCAGTACTGGAGCCGGAACCATGGCTGCTGGGGCCGGAACCATGGCTGCTGGGGCCGGAACCATGGCTGCTGGGGCCAGAACTGGGGCCGGAACCATGGCTGCTGGGGCCGGAACTGGGGCTGGAACCATGGCTGCTGGGGGGAACTTGGGCCGGAACCATGGCTGCTGGGGCCGGAACCATGGCTGCCGGGGCCGGAACCATGGCTGCTGGGGCCGGACCATGGCTGCCGGGGCCGGAACTGGGGCCGGAACCATGGCTGCCGGGGCCGGAACTGGGCTGGAACCATGGCTGCCGGGGCCGGAACTGGGGCCGGAACCATGGCTGCTGGGGCCGGAACCATGGCTGCCGGGGCCGGTACTGGAGCCGGAACCATGGCTGCTGGGGCTGGTACTGGAATCCTGGCCTTGCATCTTCCAGTAAACTTCTGGAGGATCCGGGACCTCCCAAGGCCAGGCCAGACCCCAGGAAAGGATTAGAGGCTTGCGACAAGCTTTCAGGGCTGCTCGTGAACGTTTTTAGCCACTCAGGCAGCAAGCTCCTGAGCCAGGGCTTGCGAGCAACCTCCCGGCGCGCCTTTCAACGCAGCCTCCCTCCCCGTCTAGATGAGGCTTCCAACCAGGTATAAAAAATGTACTCTAGGGAGTACCCGAGACATTCCGCCTGGAGAGCCAACGAAGAAGAAACTGCTGAGTCCATTATGGTCGGTTCATTCTGTTACGATTAAGTGAAGCAGGCAGGACCCAAATACAGATTCCAAAGAAAATCCTTTAGTTCAAGGCAAGACGGCAAAAAACAGAACACTATCCCGTGACACAGTCTAAGACAAACAATGAACCGACAGGGGAACACAGGGAAAGACAAGACTAAATACAGGAAGGGTAATCACGAGACGAGAAACAGCCGGGCAGGGGAGGAGAAACACAAGGGCAACAGGTGAACACAATCAGACAATCAGACACACCAGGGAAACTAACGACAGGGAGGAAAACACAGGGAGAAGGACCAGACAAGAGACAGGGAGAACAGAACAGCAAAATAAACTCCAAAACCTAACACACAAACCCAAATCATGACAGGCTTCTCTTCTATGCATTGCAAAATGCTACACATAGGCTACTCGTTTTAAGTATCAGATTGAGCTCTCTTCCTATTAATTTCCAATTCTATTTAAAAGAAAATGTTGAATTAATGGCACAATTAATTTGTTTTTTTCTATATGGAGACCTGTTGATAGTTAACTTCATATTTTTAATTTCCTAAAACAATTATGTTCCTCTCATATTAACAGTGTGGATCATTGAGACAGCATGGTGTCCAGAGGTCTTCTCCCGTTTCCCACTTCCTCTGAGGGGACAGCATCAGATCCACTGAGGGGGCATGAAGAAAGACCTGCACCAGCTTCACCTAAGCTGGGCGCAGCTCTATCACTGGCTCAGGCTCATTTCATTTGACCAAAGGTCTTTACACATACATTTAATAGATTTTATTATTATCCACCTTTTTTTTTTATGTCCTTTTATTTAAAACATTCTTTGAGACTTCATCTTCTGGTTCAAATTTCAATAAATGTAATTTGTATAATCACTCTTTTGTCTTTATTCTACATGAAAATGTTAGAGATTCCATTCAAATCTGTTGATTATTCATATCTTCCTCAGGAATAGTATGTTGAGTTTTTAATGCTAAATGTATATCATTTTCTCACAGGATATAGAATGAGACAACACAGTTTTTATCCATTGTGTATGAATGCTTCAGCTCTTCAGACCAACATAGTAAGATGTGAGCATGTTCCTAACTGTGCTGGTATGCAGCCTAGGTCTGGTCTGTTTAATAAAGCAAATCTGCCACTTTTATATTGTAGAATTTGTTAAATTAAAGCAGTCTTTAATTGTTTGTCCTAAACATAGCAATATATGCTTTTTAAATGTAACGTGTCTTTGAAAAAATCACAGTATACAGTTTATATTGTGTATCACCTTTAGCTTGAAAATACATAGATGTCTTTTTTTATCTATAAAATAAATAGATAGACAGACAGACACTTTATCGATCCCAAATTGGGAAATTATTTTGTTACAGCAGCAGTGTGTTCAGGTATTAAAATATTTAAAGTTGGAATAAAGTATAAACTACACAACACAAGTATAATGCACAGCAATCCATAAGATAAGTCCGATATTTTCATGAAAACTCCAAGGAGGCACCAACACTAACGTGGCCGAGTGGATTCCGGAGTTTGCTGCGTGAGTCGCAATGTACGATCTGTGGTGTAGTGGCTGTCACTCAAAAACTGAGTAGCCAATGGGGACGCACCCCGTAAAGGTCCCGCCCACCTGCGATGCTTGTGTCAGAATCGCAAACAAAAAATGAAGGAGCGCAAACGAGAAGAGCTGCAGCGAGAGCAAAAGTCTGATTATTGAGAAAGAACTGCAAACAAAAAGATATGTTAAAACAAAGAGAAAAGTCTTGTTGTTTACATGATTACACAAATGATTTGTTTGCAACTTGTAGTTTTATTTTTGAATTTAAATTAATTTTGCTCGACTCGGTTTTTATCTCTTAAACTCTTAGTTTTGCTTGATTCTGGCAAAGTGTTGCTTTATCTTTATGACACAAAACTAATCCCATAGCAGTGACCTTTGAATAAATATTGCAAAACAAAGCCTATATCACCTGCAGGCTGCAGTGTGTATTTCTTCCTGCACTACAAGATTTCGAGGTGTACAAATCTGGGCCAAATATTGTGTCATTTCTCCAAACACATACAGTAGAAATGCCTGTATTGGAGTCTTAAAAAGGTGCAGTAGAAGGACTTTATCAGCACCATAAGAGGCCAACAAGAGTGACAGGGGTGAAAATCATTTTATCTCTCATCAAAGATAGCAGATAACCAACCCGGTATCACGGCAAGACGTGAACATGTGACGATTTACCATGCTTGGAGACGTGAAGATGTCACGATTTCGTCCCTTCAAACGTGACAGTTACATGGTATTATTAACACTGTCATTGTACACTCCCTTTTTTGGTCTGCTGCTGCATGACGCTTTCACAATCCACTACTGCAGTTCTCATTCAAACACTCCGTTCGATGTCTCACTATGGGATGCGCCTCAACGCGTATGCACCAGAAGCATCAATCTCATTACGCCAATCCTGATTGGCTGGTGATCTTGACGACTACGTCAGGGAATCCACCCACCCTATAAGTAGCTTGCGCTACGACGCAGCGTCATTCAAACACCTCTTCTCGCTTCGGAGCACATCTCTAGGAAGATCAGTAGCAAGCTAGCTTAACGGTCCACAGACTGAACCACGAAAGCTAACCTTCGGTCGCCGGACGCTTGCCGGCTACTTTTGCTTCGCACGGGTTTCTATAACACACCAGTTAATATCGAAATCTGCCCTGCCGTTTTTTTCCACAAATAACGGTAAGGTTTTTTGATTTTTTCCCGCAAACAGTAACACACCTGTTGCTAGTTTGTCCCCTCACGCCGACACCACGGCTAGCGAGGATGGATTCTTCTCTCCCTCACACCAGAGGAGACGGAGTTTCGGGGGCTCGGCTCTGCGGCTGCGGGCTGAAGATCTCGAGCACTGACTCACACCAGGTCTGCTCGTCTGCCTCGGGCTGCAACATGCCCAGGAGGCTATCGACACCCCCGGCTCGTGCGGGCACTGTGCCCGTTTTACCGCCAAGAGCCTCCGCCGACGGCTAGCGCCAAGCTAGCTTGTCGGACCAAGACCCCTTCATGCCTGTCAACTTGCCGACCGGCGAGCAAGGCATGGTGGCGACCGCCACGGGTGTTGAGTCCCGCGCTGTGTCAAGCTGGGACTCAACGGCGGCGGCAGCCGCGGGAAGGGGGCCCCGCGCTGTGTCAAGCTGGGGCTCCCAACTGGACCTCACCATGGTCTCACCCGCGGAGGATGTCCTGGAGCTGGACTATGGGGAGGAGGGAAGAGTACACCTCTGAGTTCCTTCTATCCGACTCGGACGAGGGCGAAGATGACATCTTCGTCTCGTCTGCCCAGGCTGCCAAGCCAGGGGCCATGTCCGTCCCCCAGGCGAAGGCGAGCCACCGCTCCCCCGCCTCAGCATGGACTTGCAGGCCGTGTGCCAACGCGCTGCGTCCAGACTGGACATCCCTTGGCCGGAAGTGGCCAGGAGACCTCCAGGTCTCGCTACGAGGGAAAGAACTTGCCCCAAGCCGCGAGGCTGACAAGGCAACTTCTCCCGTTTCCAGAGCTGCTGGACGAGGTGTCGGTCTCCTGGAGAGACCGCCCTTCAGCAGCAAGGCCCCAATCCAGGGAGCCTCCTCTCTGGACTTTGAGGGCATGGAGAACTCGGGTTGCTCCGCATGCCTCCTATGGAGCCGCTTGTGGCAGCCCACCTCCAACCGCGGTTGTCTGCGGCCCCGAGCAAACCCCACACTGCCGACAAAGGCGGACCGGTTCCAGTCAGCAATGACGAACGGGCCTACAAAGCGGCTGCTTTGTCCGTCAGGGCGCTTAATGTCTCCTCATGCTAACCGCTTACCAAGCGGAGCTCTGTGCGGACATGACAGCTAACCTGAACCGGCCGTGTGGGAGGAGATCACAGCGATCACGGACATTTGCCTCCGCGTGCAGCGCTGTGCAGTCCAGGCCACAGGCAAGTCGCTGGGGATGATGGTGGTGCAGGAGAGAGCCAGATGGCTTAACCTGAAACCTCCCGACCGGGAAAAGGAGGACGTGTTGGACATGCCAATCGTCCCGAGGGCATATTCGGCAGCTCTTGCCTCCATGCAACAGCGGTGTGAGGCCAAGAAGAAGGAGGATGAAGCTCTCCAGCTTTGCCTCCCTCGGAAAGCCCAGCCGCCGCCTCCAACGGTCCTGCGACGGACCTTCTCCCAGGCTGCCCCGCACTCGCCCTGTTCAAGGTCCCGAGCGGCAGAAGCCACAGCCCGCCCCCGGTCTCCCACCAGACACGAGGCGCGAGCTGGCCAAGAAAGTCCCCGGTCCCGGCAGCAGCCACACAGGCGCAGCCGCCCAGACTTTCAGCCACCAGGCGAGGAAGAAGAAGAGGGCAGCCTGACAGCCTTCCCTCCCCCCCTCGGGGAAAGGGCTGGAGGTTTCCTGTTTCTTTCAGCCCTGGATCGTGTTCCGCACGTGTCCAAAGCCCATGTGTTTCCGGGGGACAACCACGCCCCCGTCTTCCCGCCGCCTCGAGTGATGACAGCACGTCATCCTCCAGTTCGCGCCATGAGGGAAGCAGACTTCACAACAACTGACAGCAGTTCCTGCCGATTGTTCGAGTCACACAAACACACACCGGGTTAAAAATAAAATGTTTGCCACTGTCGCTTCCAGGCTTAAAGCCAAGGGCGCAGTCGAAAATATTAAAAAGAAAAACAATGATAACAATAAACAGTCAGGTGACTGCTCCGCTTCTGAGAGTGGCTGTAAACGCCTCTCTCGGAAAGCGGACGGTGACCGGGTCTGTGAACGCACCATCACCGCGCGCATGCGCAGTGTCGACCGAGGTTGTCACCCTGGATGCCACCGTGTTCAGACACTAGAGGGCGCCATAACACAACCAATGCGGTCACAGAGTGCAAGCAACAGAGATATGGTATCTCCACTCGCTTTGAGGAGCGAAAGGTGGAAGATGCTCACATGCTCTGCTTGGGTTTTCAAGACGATATCACGGGGCTACAGACTCCAATTCGCTGTCACCCCCCCTCGCTTCTCGGGCATTGTGCAATCACAAGCCCGGGGAGCGTCGGCTCACATTCTAGAGCAGGAGATTCTCTCGCTACTAGAAAAGAAAGCCATATCCATCGTACCCTCCGAACGGAGTCAGAGCGGCTTCTATTCCAAATACTTCCTCGTTCCCAAACGGGGAGGGAATGGAATTCGCCCATCCTAGATTTAAGGGCTCTGAACGGGTATCTCAGAAAATACAAATTCGGATGCTACTCACACATCCCTGCTGCGTCTCGTGCGTCAGGACGATTGGTTCACATCAATCGACCTGAAAGACGCGTATTTTCACATCCCAGTATATTATCCACACAGGAAATATCTGAGGTTCGCTTTTCAGGGTGTCTGTTACGAGTACAGAGTGCTTCCCTTCGGTCTGTCTCTCAGCCCGCGGGTGTTTGTGCGATGTACGGAGCAGCGATAGCCCCGTTAAGACAACAGGGTATTCGCCTGGCAACCTATTTAGACGACTGGCTCCTTCTGCACAGTCGGAGCAGGAGGCTATTACGCAGACGAATACCCTCATGAAACACCTGCTCGACCTGGGTTTTGTAATAAACACAGAAAAGAGCATGTTGTCCCCAGCCCAGTCTGTGCTCTTCCTGGGCTTACGTCTGAGTTCGGTGCCCTTCACAGCCCGCCTGTCAGCGGAAGAGTGAAAGCCTTCAGGGCTTGCCTCGCTCATTTCCAGCCACGCAAATATGTTCTCTTCAGATCATGTCTGCGGTTACTGGGGCTCATGGCGTCAGCCATCCTAGTAGTACGTCTGGGCCGCTTACACATGAGGGAATTTCAGCGCTGGGTAGCTGCCCTCAGACTAGACCCCGTGCGTCATGGCGCGCGGAGAGTGATGGTCACTGGACTGCGTAACGGCACTGCGCCACTGGCTGCACCCGACTTTCCTGTAGTACGAGGCGTGCCTATGGGTGCTGTCCTATCGCAGGTGGTCACCACGGACGCATGTCTGACGGGCTGGGGGGGCATATACGAAGGTCGACCTGTGAGGGGTCTCTGGAGCAGAGACCTCCAACGGTCACACATAAATTATCTGGAGCTCTTAGCGGTGTTTCTCACCCTAAGACGCTTTCTGCCTTTTCTCAGGGGACATCATGTCCTCGTGAGGACAGACAACACGACCACAATATCGTATATAAACCGCCAAGGGGGTTTGCGTTCTCTCCAGTTACACATGCTGGCACGCAAACTGATCTTATGGAGCTGCGGACGTCTCCTCTCTCTGAGAGCGACACACGTACCGGGAGTGAGGAACCTCGGGGCAGATCTGCTGTCCAGGGTGCACCACTATATGCAGACTGGACTCTACATCCAACGATTGTGAGTCAGCTGTGGGTGCGTTACGGCCGGGCCGCGGTAGATCTGTTCGCATCAAAAGAAAATGCTCAATGTCAGCTGTTCTTTTCAATGCGCGATCTAAACGCACCGTTAGGCGTGGACGCGCTCGCACACGTTTGGCCCCCGGTCCTTCTGTACGCGTTCCCACCCCTGGCTCTAATACCTCCAACTCTGGCCAGAGTGAGAGAACACGCCACACACTGATCCTGATAGCTCCACACTGGCCTGCAATGTACTGGCTGGCGGAGATATATCAGCTGCTGTGCGGACAGCCGTGGCAGCTCCCGCTACGCAGGGACATACTATCTCAGGCGGGGGGGATGATTTTTCACCCACACCCAGAGCGCCTGGCGCTATGGGCCTGGCCCGTGAGTGGTATAACCTGAGTACAGTGGGGCTCCCTCAGAAAGTGATAAACACTATTCAGAGTGCAAGGGCTTCCTCCACCAGGTCTCTCTATGACTGTAAGTGGAGGGTGTTTGAGGAGTGGTGTCTTCAAAAGACACATCTCTTTTCAATGCCCTGTCGGTGTGATTCTATCATTTCTACAGGATCTGATTGATAAACACAGAGCTTTCTCCACGATCAAAGTGTACCTGGCTGCTATTGCCGCATGCCATGTGGGCTTTGGGGTAAGACGGCTAGCCAACATCCCTTGGTCTGCCGTTTTATGAAAGGGGCCCAGGCTCCTCCCCGTTTCCAGGTCACTGGTGCCCCTGTGGGACTTGACAGTGGTTTTAGATGGGCTCGCTCGAGCTCCATTTGAACCCCTGGAAGACGCTGACATGAAAAACTGTCACTGAAGACAGTGTTGTTACTGGCTCTGGCATCTGCCAAACGAGTCAGTGATATTCACGCGCTCTCTGTGCATCCTTCATGTACTCAGTTTGCCCCGGGGCAAACGAGAGTATTGCTGAAGCCCAACCCGGCCTTTGTGCCTAAGGTGGTTGGCTCATGCACTCCCATTGACCTTGAGGCATTTCCTTCACCGCTGTTCCTCTGGGAACAGCGGCCGAATTTGCTTTGCCCAGTTCGTGCTTTGCGCACTTATATGGACAGGTCAAAAGAGTTTCGTGCAATGACCAACTCTTTGTATCTTGGGCTAACCCTCATAAGGGCAAGCCCGTTACCAGGCAACGGCTCTCCCACTGGATTGTGGAGGCGATAGCTCTGGCTTATACGAGTCAGGGTTTGCAGGCACCAACGGGCCTGCGCGCTCATTCTACTCGTGGATTGGCTACATCCTGGGCTTTGTTCAAGGGTGTTTCCATTCAGACATTTGTGCAGCAGCGAGCTGGTCCTCGCCGCTCACTTTTGTCCGCTTTTACAGGCTAGATGTTCTGCTCCAAGTGTGGCCCGCGCAGTGCTGGGCCCCGTTGGGACAGGGTTCTACCTGTTAAGTTCTGTTTTTGTGTTGGTGATTTTCGAGATAAGCATGTCTGGCAATGCGGGAGTCTCAATATCCCATAGTGAGACATCGAACGGAGTGTTATGAATGAGAACTATAGGTTACTACGTAACCCCAGTTCTCAGAGTAACATGAAGTGAGATGTCTCACCTGACGGCCCTTCTTGCTGAGGCGAAGCGAGAAGAGGTGCTTATTTTGAATGACGCTGCGTCGTGGCGCAAGCTACTTATAGGGTGGGTGGATTCCCTGACGTAGTCGTCAAGATCACCAGCCAATCAGGATTGGCGTAATGAGATTGATGCTTCTGGTGCATACGCGTTGAGGCGCATCCATAGTGAGACATCTCACTTCATGTTACTCTGAGAACTGGGGTTACGTTAGTAACCTATAGATTATAGTTAGTTTAAGTGTGCCAGTTGGTTAAGTCAAATTAATAAATCATATCAAAATAAATGTAAATGTAGCACAATAAATAGTAATTTGACAAAGGCAAGTTGAATATAGTCTTATATTTGGAAAATACTTTATTGTATAAGACAGTGTTTGATTGTTTGTAGAAACACCTTATTTTTATTTTTGGATGCTAAAAACGTAACATAACATACAATATCTTTTGTGTTCCGATCATCAAGAAGACCTTGTTTTTTTCCAAAATACAGGTAAGCTCACAGAATACACATAAGTTATGTATGATTGTATAAAAAGATAGAAATAAGACAAGCTACTGGATAATAATACAAGGCACTGTGTTCAATTTAAATGTTATTGTAAATTATATGTGCACAATAAGTTAAAATGTTGTTATATGTGATGCGTCTGATATACAATACAGTTATGTAAGGCTTTCTGTAATTGTATTTCACTTAACAGACATGAGCCCTGCACTATTGAAAGCTTGACAGTAGCCATGACAGCAGCACAAGGAAGGATGCAGTGATGAGACTCATCTTGTGGCTTACTCCATTTGAAACTTCTGTAAATGATGACAAAAGAAAAACAAAATATATTACTTGAAGTATTTCTTTTAGGTTGTGTTTTTTTGGTAAGGTAGTATTTCAAATAACTTACGTGCGCCATCCAAAAAATGGAGGCAGTTTCAATGTTGAAGGCTGTGATGCTTGAAGCTGCATCAGCCAAAACGTTTCCAATCTGAGTGCCACTAGGAACTGATGTGGATGCAAATTCAAGATTCATGGTGTTGTAGATTGATCCATTACTGCAAATAGAATTGAATAGAAATGTATATTCTTAATCATTATAAATGAATTATAATTATTACAATTGTGTTAAAAATATTATTTCATGAATTCACAGATTGCAGTACATTTGAATAACATTAATAAATTACCTGAACAAAACACCGTCAAGGAGCGGAACGAAGACAATCGTCGTCGGTAAATAGGTTTAAGCTGCAAAAAACAAGCAAAAAAATTTGTACATATATTTTATTTGCCATTGACTATGTCACCAAATGTATTTGTTAAAGGAGATTGATATACAAATTAAAAGAAAAGAATGGCTTATTGCAGGGAAATACTAATACGTTTAGTAAAACATTTCAGTTAATTAGGATGCTTAGATTTCGCTCGGCTTCACCCTATGAAACTTACTGTTGTCTCTATTAGTGAGGCTCGTGCTTTAAACGCTGCAGATAATCTATTCTGCAAATCGGTTGTAAATGTCTCTCCAGCAGATCTGAAAGTCAATTGCCTTATTATGACTGCTTCAGCAATTGTAGTAGCTTTCGTTATGGTGGTTGTAGGAGTCGTGGTAGTTATAGGAGTCATTGTGGTTTTAGTTGTAGCAGCCCTTGTAGTTGAGTTGAGTTGCAGCACTGGTAGTTGTAGTTGTAGCAGCCTTTAGTTGTAGTTGTAGCAGCCCTTGTAGTTGTAGTCGCAGCACTCGTAGTTGTAGTTGTAGCGCCCTTGTACTTGTAGCATTTGTAGTTGTATTTGCAGAAGTTGGATAGCTGTCGGGGCTATAGTCAAACAAATATGGTCAATGTGAAGAAATATGTTAAAATAAAAGATGGTATTCAATGAATTTCTTCTAAACAAAGTCGATCCACAGTGTAAAGGTTCTCAACACAAAAATTCAAGCTTATGTCTGACTGATTGATTGCCTTCAAACTATTCTCACTTTGCGATGGCTGGGGCCAGCAGCTAGTAACTATAGGTGCTAACAGCAGAAACATTGCTGACAATGCCAACAGTGATAACTGCATTTTCAGACAAGAAAGAAAAATAACTTTAAATTGTGTTCTTATGTTTGTAACAGTCGATGGGTATGATTGTGTATGCTCCATTTCGACCAAAACATTTGTCAAATAAGAATTTGAAATTATTCCATAATTACTTCAATATTCAATGGAAGTTATGTACATTCTTCTTCAAACAAAGCAATTTCTGTTCTCGGATTCAACATGCGTAATTTTCAATCTACAGAAGTCAAACTGGATGCTGACTGGCTTCATATAAAAAGAGGATTTGGTCATGTAATCATGAATGAGTTAGTGCTTTTTGTTTATTGTCTTTGTTTCTTTTGTTTTGTCTTTGTTTGTTTCTTGTTGAGCTCTGAGTTTTGTGTTAAATGTACCTAAATGTGTTTTGTACAGTTTTTTTCATGTCTGGTTTAATTCCAGGTCCCTCTAGAGACTGGCATTGCATGTTGCCGTGTTCTAATGCTGTGGTGTTTTTTCGGTTCATGCTGTATGGTTTAAAAATAAAACAAATAAAGATATTGGCTTTGTATTGTACACATTTGCTAAATTTAAAGCCTTATTTGGAGCACAAAAATGAAACTTGGCTATTGTTATTTGCAGTTAGATATATTGATATAAGTATTGAACAGACAATGTTAGACAAATCTTAGATTACAAATGTCCTTGCCAAATAAAGGATATTGACTTACGAATTACTCGGATGGAGGTGACATCAACAGAGATGTTGAAGGTGTGTTTGGGTTGAGAAAGCCTCTCTAAGGTTTTCAACAGCATCATTCCTGTGGGATTTCTGCAGGTGAAGCAGTTTGATTGAACTCAAGCCCACCTTGACTGAGTATTAGCAGCGCGAGTTCTCGCCTCAGCTCGACTGCATCAAAAAAATACAACATTTTAAACCAATTATATCAACATTGATAACTTTTACATATCTGTAATGAGTGCTTTGTCATTCTTATGTTTGAAAGTTTGAATATAAAACCCAGAAAGTATAAGGTGAGATGGTCTCTCAAAATGTGAAACGTTACCTAAATGAAAGGACAAACGAGCGAATGAAAAGAAATCCATATTTTGTCTTGTAGATGAAATCATACTGTGGGAACAAAAGAAAGCAATTAAAATAAGAATAGTTTCCAAATGAAATAAAAATAGCAAACTCAATACTCAGAAAAATAATAAGAATGAGAACTAACCACTATAACAACTCTGCTTTCAAGATCTTTAAAACTCTGCACTGTTTTGTCCGTAAGTTCTGGTACAATATTTCAATCAAGGTCGCCTCGAGAACCACAACTGGTGGAGAAGCTGGAATGTTGGTGATGCTTTTGTCAGTGCAGCAGTTGTAGTTGCAGCACTGGTAGTTGTAGTTGTAGCAGCCCTTGGTTGTAGTTGTAGCAGCCCTTGTAGTTGTAGTCGCAGCACTCGTAGTTGTAGTTGTAGCAGCCCTTGTACTTGCAGCATTTGTAGTTGTATTTGCAGAAGTTGGGATAGCTGTCGGGGCTATTCCAAACAAATATGGATCAATGTGAAGAAATATGTTAAATAAAAGATGGTATTCAAATGAATTTCTTCTAAAACAAAGTTGATCCACAGTGTAAAGGTTCTCAACACAAAATTCAAACTTATGTCTGAACTGATGGATTGCCTTCAAAACTATTCTCACTTTTGCGATGGCTGGGCCAGCAGCTAGTAACTATAGGTGCTAACAGCAGAAACATTGCTGACAATGCAACAGTGATAACTGCATTTTCAGACAAGAAAGAAAAATAACTTTAAATTGTGTTTCTTATGTTTGTAACAGTCGATGGTTTATGATTGTATATGCTCCATTTCGACCAAAACATTTGTCAAATAAGAATTTTGAAATTATTCCATAATTACTTCAATATTCAATGGAAGTTATGTACATTCTTCTTCAAACACAAAGCAATTTCTGTTGCGGATTAGTTTGTCTTTGTTTGTTTCTTGTTGAGCTCTGAGTTTGTGTTTAAATGTACCTAAATTGTGTTTTGTACAGTTTTTTTCATGTCATGGTTGTCTGGTTTAATTCCAGGTCCCTCTAGAGACTGGCATTGCATGTTGCCGTGTTCTAATGCTGTGGTGTGTTGTTTCGGTTCATGCTGTATGGTTTAAAAAATAAAAAAATAAAGATATTGGCTTTGTATTGTACACATTTGCTAAATTTAAACCCCTTATTTGGAGCACAAAAATAAACTTGGGCTATTGTATTTGCAGTTAGATATATTGATACTAAGTATTGAACAGACAATGTTAGACCAAATCTTAGATTACAAAATGTCCTTGCCAAATGAAGGATATTGATACTTACGAATTACTCGGATGGAGGTGACATCAACAGAGATGTTGAAGGTAATGTTTGGGTTGGAGAAAGCCTCTTCTAAGGTTTTTGCAATAGCATCATCCTGTGGGATTTTGCAGGTGAAGCATTTTGATTGAACTCAAGCCCCATCTCGACTTCAGTATTAGCAGCTCGAGTTCTCGACACAGCTCGACTGCATCAAAAATAACATATTAAAACCAAATTTATCAAATTGATAACTTTACATATCTGTAATGAGTGCTTTTGTCATTTCTTATGTTTGAAAGTTTGAATATAAAAACCCAGAAGTATAGGTGAGATGGTCTCTCAAAATGTGAAACGTTACCTAAATGAAAGGACAAACGAGCGAATGAAAGGAATCCATATTTTGTTTTAGATGAAATCATACTGTGGGAACAAGAAAGCAATTAAAATAAGAATAGTTTCCAAATGAAATAAAAACAAACTCAATACTCAGAAAAATAATAAGAATGAGAACTAACCACTATACAACTCTGCTTTCAAGAACTTTAAACTCTGCACTGTTTTTGTCACTAAGTCTGCTACAAATGGTTCTTCCACGGTTGCCACGAGAACACAACTGGTGGAGAAGCTGGAATTGTTGGTGATGCTGTTGTTGCTGTTGTCAGTGCAGCAGTTGTAGAGCAGCAGTGGTTGGGGCAGCAGCGTAGGTGAA
>JAAKFY010000023.1:10712503-10764969 GCA_011823955.1 Dissostichus mawsoni | reverse complement strand
TGATGTAGTTTCTTACTCCACTTGAAACTGGAAATGAGAGAAAAAACAAAACATTTGTTTAACAAAAAGCAGTGACCCTTGTAAAAAATGTTTATCAAGTAGCACTCTGCCTTCAATGTCGAAGCTGAAGAATGTTGAAGCTGTGCTGATTATAACATTCGCAACCTGAGTGCTATTAGGAGCAAATGTGATCACAAAGAGAAGGTCAATGAGGTTGACGATTGATCCCTTACTGCGGAAGGGAAATAAAATGGTTTGAAATATCCATTTTGTCTACTAAGATTTATTTTATCCTGTTGTAGGTGCTGCAGTCCTAATTGCTGCGGTCAAAGGAGCAGCCATTGTTGGAGCAGCAGTTATTTGTATAGCTAGGAACAACGGTTGCATATGCAACCGTAGGTGCTGCAATCGTTGGTGCTATAGTAGTTGCAGCTGCTGATGTCGTAGGGTCTCAGTTGCTGCAGTTATAGGTGCAACTATAGTTGGTGCTGCAGTTAGTTGCTGAGGTCGTAGGTGTGATTTTAGTTGGTGCTGCAGTCGTAGGAGCAGTGGATGTAAGTGCTACTGTTTTAGGTGCTGCAGTTGTAGCTCCTGTAGTCTTAGGTGCTGCAGTTGTTGTCCCGGCAGTAGTTGGTGATTCTGTTGAAGGAGCAGTAGATGTAGGTGCCGCTGTTGTAAGAGCAGTGATTGTAGGTGCAATGGAGCTGCTTTCAATGTCAACAACGACAACTATTGCAGATGCGTTGCTCAAAACGCTCACAATCTGAGTGTTATCAGGAGTAGATGTACTTTCGAAAAAAAGTCGAACATCATTTAAGACTGATCCATGTCTGCATAAGAAGAAACAAATAATTCTATTTAGGCAACTATTCTTCAATTGTAACACCAAAAACTTTTGCAAATTGTCCTTTCATTGATTTGAAGGACGAAGGGAATGCCCTTTCGAAAACAGGTGTAAGCCGCAGGATCACAAATTCAAATGTGTGTTAATATTATTTGAGAATTTAATGTTAACATCAGTATATTTTTCCTTTATGCTCACGGCTGCATTTCCCCCTTTAGATATCCGATTTCCCACTTTTTCCACCGATTTCAACACTTTTGCATGTTATCCTTGCAAAAGAATGATAAGCGAGCAGTTATGATTGATTCACTTTACTAACTGAGCAGCTAAGACCAGAGTTGGGTGTAACGCGTTACAAAGTAAGCGTTACTGTAATAAAATTACTTTTGTCGGTAATGGAGTAGTGTAATGCGTTACTTTTATAATTCAGTAATCACACTACAGTTACCAACATTGCCCGACACGCGTTACTTCGTTACTTTTATAAAATCAGTAATCACAGTACAGTTAGCCTACTAACATAAAGAATTACTAGATTCTCCCAGAGCCGTGGATTCTCCCTTTGACAGACAAGAGGGGTTTCCGCCGCAGGTTTATATTTACGTAACATTTGAGCGACTTGCGCGTCCACATGCAGTGCATAAATATGGCTCAGTCAACAGCGATAACTTTCGAGGGGTGGACGTCTGCCATTATTTTGAGTTTGTCCGAAGAAAGGACAGGAATGTGACGGTGAGGTGCAAACTGTGTCCAGGACAGAAGCTTTTATCCACTGCTCCAAACACAGCGTCAAACCTCAACAAGCACCTGCAAAGACAACATGCTAACGTGAAGCTAATAGCTAAGGACCCCCGAACCCAGAGTGAGGATGTAAACAGGGCCGCTCCCTCCGCAAAATGAAGCGCCCTCCGCAGTCTGCGGGATCTGCCTGTAGGGAGGGGCGGCCCTGCGAGTAAAGTAACGAGTAATGTAACGAGTAAAGTAACGCGTTACTTTATGTAGAGAGTAACGAAGTAAAGTAATATATTACTTTTTTTTAAAGTAATAAGTAATATGTAATTTATTACTTTTTTGAGTAACGACCCCATCTCTGGCTAAGACTGTATATGTATTATATTATATATTTATACAAAGATCAAAAACCATTCTAAACCATTCAAAGCTTTATAAACCAGCAGCAGTATTTTGAAATCAATTCTTTGACACAGGAAGCCAGTGTAAAGACTTCAGAACTGGAGTGATGTGATCCACTTTCTTAGTGTCAGTGAGGACTCGAGCGGAAGCGTTCTGAATTATAATACATATATGAAAAGAATGTCAAACGTCAATTCTTGGCGCAATATGACGGCGCGCCCTGTCCTTTGTCCTGCAGAACAGGTTGCTAAAGCATTCCAACTCTGTGAATGTTGAACAAGGTTCCACTTGCGTGACAGTATGTTATAACAAAAGAATGAATATAGACGGGATGAAAATGATTTGCAAAAAATATTTATATTTTCAAATAATATTGTCCCATATTATCCGAGTAAAATGCAAATACATTTAAAATTACTTTTAAAATAGATGACAGTAATATTAATAAAATCAAAATCTCTCATCTAATTTCCTTATATTCTTTTGAGTAAGTGTCTTTAATGACACCATTATGATTCAGCATAACATCAATGTATTAAATAAATGCTTAATACCTACCTTCTTATATCTTCCATCCTCAATGCCAAAGTAAGTCATAATTGTGATAAAATAATAATAATTAAACAGTTTCAGCATATTATTGTAATGAAGGGGGAATTCATTCATTTTCATTTTATTTCCATCTTGATTTCAAACAGATTTAATTAAAAACTAATAGAAAACAAATGTCTAAAAGTAAATCTGAATGTTTTAAGGGCTAAAGTAGTAGGGGCAGAAGTCATGTGCAGCAGTTCTAGGTGCCGTAGTTTTAGGGCCGGCAATTGTAGGTGACGCAGTCGTAGGTGTGATGTAGTTGGTGGTTTTGTTGTAAGATAAGTTAGTGTAGGTGCAACTGTTGTAGCTATTGCAGTTCTACGTGCGGCTGTCGTAGGTTTAGCTGTTGTACATGCTGCATTTCCCCTTTAGATATCCGATTTCAGGATCGGGGTCTAATCGCCAAAGACTTTAACATTTATCATATGGCGCATGTGTCAATAAATGTTATTTAAACAAAAAAATGAAGTCTTTCCTGATTGAACTCTATGTTGTCACGAAAAAGACAAAAACAGTAGGCTAAGAGGCCTTATAAATTAAAGAAAGATAGAGGATAAAATAATATGTTTTCAAGTACAGTAATTATGAACCCTAAATCGAACATACATGTGCTTGAGTTGTGTAAGAATAACACTTTTGCATGTTATTCTTGCAAAAGAAAGATAAGCGAGCAGTTATGATTGATTAACTTTACTAACTGAGCAGCTAAGACTGTATATGTATTATATTATATATTTATACAAAGATCAAAAATAAATACTGTATGTTTGTTATTTAGAGCCCTTACCAAGGTGTCTGACTAAAATTCAGCCACAGAGCTTTTCTGATTAAATAAATGCTTTAAACCTTTGCATGATACATGTCTATTAAAATGCTGCTCTTGTGATCAAGAAGAAGCACTCTGACTCTGGTTGCCTCTGGTGACTCTGAGTTTGAAGTGATTTAAGGAGCCATTCTTTTAATAAACAAGAATCCGATACCAAAACAAAGTATGCACCACTCCCAGTTCTCTCTCTGTAAACTAATGTGATTCATTAACACAACAAAGGTTGGTCCAGGCTTATTGTATGACACTGTTGTGATGTGTTTTTATTTAACGTAACACAGCAGGGTTTGAATGTTCTCAAATATTTTGGCTATCCTTTGTTTCACGCATTTTTTATTATCATAACTTTTAGTCTAATATTGACCCCCTACCTACGCAATAAGACTGCAAAACGGGGAGGAATTTTCTAACTCTATAAATTAAACTTTTCAAAGAGGTGAATGTTTCCCAGTCAATAATTTAACCCGTCAGACAAACACGTCCACTTTAATTTATCCAGACACAAACGTACGTTTTATTAACTTTAGACGATTATCAGGCCTTTACCAGGAAAACTTCCCACCCTTAATTGATGTGCTTAAAGCAGACCTGAAGGGATGGAATATTTGTCCATGTTCGATTTGTTCTTACTTTCTTCAGCTGCTGCTATTGTTGAAATGCTGTATATTTGGGGGAAAACGGCCTGTTTTTAATCCATGTAAATCACTTTGTGACTCTCTTTTTTTAAAAGTGCTGTATTAAAGTTAAAGGGAAACATACGCCTGGATTTCCAAACATATTACAGAAATTGTAAAAGCATTTATGCGACAATCACATTTTGAAACTTTAAATATGTGATAATTGGGATATGGCTGAGGCTAATAATAGGTTGTATTGGCAATTATTAACAATAGTTTTGTTTATATAGCACTTCTGAAGCTTCCGGACAAAGTTTAAAAGATTTTCAGAGCAATGAATATGCATGAGAAATACAACATATTAAAACTGGAAAACACATCAAGCACACAAGGCCAATAAGACAGAAACGTTTTGATTCAAACACATCAAAATGGCTAAATATGTGGTTGTTCAAATATATGCTCTAAAGCAATGACACTAAAACAAGCTAGATATAATGTAATGACAATAAAGTAAGATTTTGATGAAAATACCATAGTATAGATAAATATTTAGTGAAGCATCAATAAATAATCAAACTATTTATTATTTAATGGCCATCTTGTAAGGCAAGGCAAGGCAAGCAAGTTTATTTATATAGTACCTTTCAACACAAGGCAATACACAGTGCTTTACAAAAATGAAATACATTAAGAAAATGGCATTTAAACACAGTCACTAAAAAGCAAAGATAATAAAATAACATTAAAATAAAAAATACATGAATAAAAGTTACAGTGCAGTTTAAGATATGAATAGCTCAATTAAAAGCAGCGGCAAAAAGAAAAGTCTTGAGCCTGGATTTAAAAGTAGTCAGAGTTGCAGCGGACCGGCAGGTTTCTGGGAGTTTGTTCCAGATATTTGGAGCATAATAACTGAACACTGCTTCTCCATGTTTAGTTCTGACTCTGGGGACAGAAAGCAGACCCGTCCCTGAAGACCTGAGAGATCTGGTTCATAATGTAGCTGCAGGTCAGAAATGCATTTTGGGCCTAAACCATTCAATGCTTTATAAACCAGCAGCAGTATTTTGAAATCAATTCTTTGACACAGGAAGCCAGTGTAAAGACTTCAGAACTGGAGTGATGTGATCCACTTTCTTAGTGTAGTGAGGACTCGAGCAAGCGTTCTGAATTATAATACATATATGAAAAGAATATCAAACGTCAATTCTTGGCGCAATATGACGGCGCGCCCTGTCCTTTGTCCTGCAGAACAGGTTGCTAAAGCATTCCAACTCTGTGAATGTTGAACAAGGTTTCACTTGCGTGACAGTATGTTATAACAAAAGAATGAATATAGACGGGATGAAAATGATTTGCAAAAAATATTCATATTTTCAAATAATATTGTACCATATTATTCGAGTAAAATGCAAATACATGATACATTACATTTAAAATAGATGACAGTAATATTAATAAAATCAAAATCTCTCTTATTTAATTTCCTTATATTCTTTTGAGTAAGTGTCTTTAATGACACCATTATGATTCAGCATAACATCAATGTATTAAATAAATGCTTAATACCTACCTGCCTATATCTTCCATCCTCAATGCCAAAGTAAGTCATAATTGTAATAAAATAATAATAATTAAATAATTAAACAGTTTCAGCATATTATTGTAATTAAGGGGGAATTCATTCATTTTCATTTTATTTCCATCTTGATTTCAAACAGATTTAATAAAAAACTAATAGAAAACAAATGTTACACAGAATTTCTTTGTTTTTAAATAAATTGTAAAACAATATGTATATATTTAACAAAAAATAATGATAATAGTGTCCGAAAAGGAGCAGGAAAAAGCAAATTATTATTCATTCTACCAACGCCCCTGGTAGATCCCCCACACAATATAGACTGTTGAGATCTTGTGCAATAAAATGGCAATGTGCAATATATAGAAACTTTTCTTAGAAACTGCAATAATCACCTTTATGTGAAAAACATATATTTTACATATTTTTTTATAATGTCTCAAAACCTTACATTACAAATGTCACATCATTGGATGTGAACTTACCTACTTATTTGTCTTTATTTTTATTCTAGTATAACTAATGTGTGCTTTTCTTTTATATATTTATAATTTAGCTTATTCTGTGTTATTATGCCTTTTTTTAACTGCTATGCCACTTTTGCTGTAACAATGTAAATGTCCCCGCTGTGGGACTAATAAAGGATTTCTGATTCTGATTACTGGTTTATATTTCATTTTGCAGGTTGAAATAATTCTGGAACGGCTACCTCAGGGACCCGACTCGGATACGCGGTAGAAGATGAACGGAGGTAATAATCTCTATCCATAATAGTACATCTTAATATTTTTGTTGATTTAATTTGGTATTTATAATATGAACCTGCAAAAGTAACTAGTAATGTTGTCAAATACAATAAAATAACCTGCCGTATTTGGTGGTTAAAATGACCTTCGTTACTTTTCACCACCGGTAACAAGCCATGCAGGGATAAACTACTAAATGACCATTCGTTGTTAAAGATATAAAATCATTATTCAATAATCTTTCGTAAAATTAAACATTGATTATTCGAGTATTCCAACTTCTTTTTATCTGCGTAAATTGTGTTTGTATTTAAATGTACAGATGAGTATTTTGTTTATGAAAAAAGATTACACAGGTAGTTTCTCAATTACTGTGATGCAAATGTTTTGTTGTCTTTAATTCCTGATACCTTTTCAAAACAGTGGTGTAGATTTGGATGAATAGCAGCAACACAGGCAATATGGGATTTAAGGTAAGCTCTGATCTCTGAACCATAGTAAACTTTGCACTACTCCCTGTTCTTTCTGAAGAAATGTGACGCAACTCAAAGGCTGATGCTGGCCTATTGTCTTAAACTGTTGTGATATGTTATGATTGGAAACAATACAAGAGGCTTTGAATGCTCTCAAGCATCTTGGCTACACTGACTCACGCATACGACTTATGAAGTTTATATTGACGCCCAAAACAATTGAACTGCTAAACCGGTTTGAAAAATTCTCAGTCAGTCACTCGGGCCGTCCACTTAAATAACCTCTTTAAACATTTTTCAAAGGGATGAATGCTTCCTAGTATATGGTCTACTCCTTCAGATACAAGACAACCCCTTTACTTTAAGTGGTCTAGAACAAATACAAAAATTCCCACCCTTATTTAAAAGCAGACCTGGATATATGAAATAGCTTGTATATTACCCTTGCTGGTGGAGTAAATTGCATTCAAATGTACTTTGTTCAATGTTATTACCCCAATCCTTTTTCCATAATATAAAATATTTCCGGTATGGAAAGACAGGAGAGAGTTTTTGCATACACATGAATCCGTTGGTGGATCAGGGCTTTCTATCCTTGGAAACTATAATTATTATATATTATATGTACAATTAATATACACAATAAGAGGCTGGTAACCAACATTGAAAAAAGATTGTTAATACATTCATGTGCCAATCCATTATATTTTTAATATGTGATTATTGACATCTAACCGAGGTTAATTATAGGGTGTATCGGCACAGCTATAACAATAGTTTTGTTTATATTGCACGTTCAAGTTTACGTGCAAGGGTCAAAAGATTTATAGAACACTGAATAAGTGGTTTCTATGACAAATAAAACAGAAAAACAGCTTTCTATCCTGGGAAACTATAATTATTATAGTTGTAGTATTAATATACACAAAAAGAGTCTGGTAACCAACATTGAATTGGTGTGAAATGATAACAAAATATTTCCCAGCTACCTACATATTGCATTCCATCTATGTCAGGGGTCGGCAACAGGCGGACCGCGGTCCGGATCCGGACCCAGACGCCGACCTATACGGACCCGGACCTATAATCAATACATTAATAGGGGATTTCAATTTTGACGGGGCGATTCAATTTTAACCGCTGCCGACAGGGGGCGAAAGAGACGAGTGAGCGATACAGGGAGAGAAACACAGAAGAAGAGACGGGAGAGCGGCAGATAGAAGCGGAGAGGAAAGTGAGTGAAGAGAATAATTAGCGATACAGGGAGAGAAGCGGAGAGGAGAGTGAACAGGCGTGTTAGCGGCAGACAGGGAGAGACAAATAATTACACATGGCGCTCTCCAAGAAGAGGAAAGTGGACAGTGAGAACAGAGCTTTTAACCCTGAGTGGACGGACTCATTCATGTTCATCCTGCCCACTGGGAGCACAGAACCAGTGTGTCTCATGTGTTCAGAGACCGTGGCGCTCATTAAAAGTGCCAAAACGCCACTATGAGACAAAACACAAAGTGTTTGACCAAACATTCCCTCTCAAGTCAGAACCGAGGTCACAAAAAATAAGCAGTCTCAGAGCCCAATATGATCAGTCCACCAGGATCTAAATTAAAACTAAATATCGTTCCAGGCAGGCTAACCAATGAGCACCTGCATGTGTATGAGAATGGCCCTGACACCATTTCAGCCCAGATTTAAACTCCTGGCGGACAAGCTCAAGCTCAATTCTCGCACTGAATTAAAAAAAAGTGAGTGAGGGACTGCAATATAAGAGGGAAAGAAAGAGAAACTTTAAAACTGTTCAATTGTTATGATGTGTAAAGACTGATATTGTTCTATAATCGCTGAAACTGTTAAGTCATGATGTGAAACGGTTAACAAAGAAAAAGGGAAACTCAAGCTGCTGCTACACTTTATTTTATTTATCTAAAATTAAGCACTTTTAAGATGCACATATTTTCAAAAGCTATTTTATTTATTTTCTCCTATTTTATTTTTAAATGCAGCCGAGAGGAACATTACACATATCCACAGTATTTACTGTATATCTGTATAGTTCAATGTTAATTGACAATAAATATTGTTGTTTATGAATTGTACTTTCTTTATTTGATTGGCAGTCAGTTGTTGATTACATGCAGACGTTGATAAAGCTACAGCTACTTCAATATATATCACACTAATTCATAAAGCAAGTTAGACATTTTGATGTTCCGGACCTTTGCATGGGGAGATTTTCTCTAACTGGACCTCGTTGAATTTTAGTTGAATACCCCTGATCTATGTGAATGAGGTGCATGACAGTTTGTCATAACAAACTATTAATATAAATATGGGGGAACATCATTTAAAATAAAAAGACCACGCAGAACACATGTATGACAAGTACCCCCCCTAGTGTCAAAGATCTGTCACATATATGTCACATTGGGCGTTAATGGTAAAGTAATTCTTATTTATAACTTAATTAATGAGGATTCTTTTTGTTTTAACATAATTTGAATTGAAGAATAAAGAATATATTAACTAAATATAATTGAATCAGCTAAATGAACTGAGCAGATCATAATATTTCTAATTGTGCATATATGTCACTCCAGATTTTCTGAGAAATGTTAAGGTTAATGTCCCGATGTGACAATGTCACAGCGATATTTATCTTGTTTCATAGCAATATGATCAAATTTTTTTTCAAAACAGGTTAAATGTAATAAAGGACAAATTCTTAAATGGCTTGAATTTTACCTTTAGCAACAAAAAACAAGCTTTTGAAATGTAGCTAGTTCGGTCACATATTAGCCTGGCACATGGACATCTTAGACATGTTGTTATGGCAACACTAAATCACATGACCTGGCCCATGACCCACCAGACTGTTCAGTGTGTGTCACTGTTGCAAAATGAGGTGCAGGTGATACAATATTACAAGGAGAGAGGGTTTTCTTTAAAAAAAAGGCATTTTATTTCTCAGCCTTCCAGAGGGACATTTTACAGAAACAAGAAAACTGCTTTCTCAACTTCATGCCTGGCGTTGCGTTCACCAGCAAGGCCAAACAAAAATGACACGCCTCCCCTCTCTTCCCTGTCACATTTTTGCCCGCCTTCCAAATTCAACCTGGCAATCAGGTCATGAAAAGGGTGAGTGAAGAGTTAAATACACAAATAAACACTTTTCTCTACATTTAACATAATCCTAAAGGCTAAAGTAAGTTCATCATTTTATCAACACACATATTGGACCTTCAAAAGCAACAAGGTCTGCTTATAACGTTTAGTTAAGCTAATTGACACACATAAAATCACACATTTTCTGACCAATCATATCCAAGACTCGCCTAATCTTACCATATAAGGAGTCCTTTGGAGGTGTGCACCCCATTGTGCACTGGCACAAGATGGCTTCCAGGTCTGAACAAAGGAAATGGTGATTAATTTGTGATTGTGTGTTTTAGTGATGGTGAGATGAAGCCTTATGAAGCTTTGAAGCTTTCCAGCCAATTGGTTCGCAAAAGGGTTCATCTCATGAGGCTTCATTTGAACCATTTGAACACAACCCCCCCTGTTGGTCAAAGTGTGTAAAACAGGCAGATTTGACATCTCAACAGTGTGCTCTATCTCATACCGAGTTCCCAATGAGTAAAGCCTTAGAATAACTCTAAACAACGAACATAAAATCATATTTTCATGTTAACAATATTGTTTTTATTCCAGTTTAATGATTGTGATTGAAAAGCCTAAGGAGGCTGGTAAACATTGCAAAGAGGGATTTGTATTCCTTAATAATATCGTAAAGTTAACCATGTTGTAGCCTGAGAAAGGCTAAACCATATCAAAGACTACATTTATTAACTGAATTATCTAATTTAGCTGTAGCTTTTATTAAAAAAATAAAAAGACGTATTGACGAGTCATTGAACCAGGGACCCTGCGGTCGTGAGTCAACTGCTTTCCAGCTGAGCCACAGCCCACACGCTGTATTTACCTGAAAACACTGTAAGCTATTTATTCCTGTATTTATTCATTTATTTATTTATTCATGTTTTTATTCCTACATTTATTTATGCTTTTATTTAATTATCCTTATGACATGTTCCGACCTCTATATGAGTGAGGGTCTGAGCTCTCTTAATTCCATCGTGTCACCGGGCCCGGGTACAGGAGGGGTAATATGGTTCATTATACATCCATGGGTAATATGAGCATTGTGGTTCAACCGATCTGAATCGCTTCCTGAAGCAGTCACGTGGTATCGACAGGCAGCGAGGCTTCGTTTGTCATCGATGACGTCACTGGCCCAAAACGATACAAGCCTCGATACAAGCTTCACAAAAAGGTTCGGGGATTACTCGACACACGCTCCGAAGCCTCGGCGCAATACGTAACATCACTAGTTTTTAGGACATTTTAAGAAGTTAAATTAACTGAGATGCATTATATTAATTTGCCTATGTAAATTGTATTATAACTTTAAATGAAATAAAGACAATTCTGATGAAAAACGTACTACCTTTCTTAACAAATAAATAGTTAAGCCAAATGTTAGTGAGGGAGTGTGTGCGCTTCCTCACAGTCACTTAGGGACTTCATGAGATAAAATAAAGGCTGAAGCTGTATAGGGAACTTTCCAGAACATTTAAAGGTCATGTGACATCTGTGTCACGGTGGGTGATTAACAAACATTGTATATCATCTGAAGAAATAATGCAAATACATACAATACAGGTAAAGTACAAAACAGGCTGCTAATGGTATTTCCTAGTATTCTTCGGAGTAAGTGTCTGTTCATGATATTGATAAGAACCAGCATGAAATCACTGTATTTATAAAGTGCTAAATATCAACCTGTGTGTTTCTTCTAACCTTAATGTCAATACTTTTTAATACCACACAATGCACTTTAATACCTGTTCCATGATGATACTAGCCAAAGTATGAAAGTCTGATTGAAAACTAGTGGGGAGGACACACCCTGAAATTATTTGTTAGTATATGAAATAGTTTTCAGTACTTCCAACTGTTTGTAATTGTATTTCTTTTTCCAAACTTAACCTAAAGAACTTTTACTGAATAAATAGTTTTAAAGTGGACTCCATGTGGAATATACAGGAAGGAATCATTGTTAGTTTTAATTATTTATTGAGTTAATTTCCCCATATGCCTGTTTAAATTCCACAAAGTGAAAATGATGACCTTGCTTGATCATTATGGGTTAAGTTGAGAAGTAGTAGAGATGTGTGTGATTTGAACGGCTTCCTGTGGAGCTGATGCTTCACTAAACATGGCAAAGGAACATTTTAAAACCTACAAGTCACTAATGTGAAACAATGCAACAATAGCCATGATGTATTGACCTTTTTAAAGCAATTTCTTCTCCGGTGTGGAGCCTACTGCTGCTGCTTTAGATATACAAGCATATTGAGTATTTTTGTCTTTTTAAATTCACTGTTTTGTTTGCTTTTTAGATAGAGTAACGAAGATGAGGGTCTGCCACACAGAATGTCCAGAGCAACCAGTGAGTTCCCCTTTTTTTAAATATCATTTTATTTGTACTGGATGAATGGGGTATAATACCATTACATTCAAGATTTCAAAATGACACCAAGAAATTAATTAGAACCAACAAATTGTTAAATGAGATAATAAAAATTAATGGGAAACATTTTTTTCAACTTTATAAAGAAGTCTAAATAGTTATTTAAATGTATGCAACTTGGACCAGGATAAACGGCATATAATGGATGATTAATTAACTGATGGAAATCATGAATTTATTCAAGTTTATAGAACGTTTTTTCACCCATTACTGTGTCAGGGACTCTCTTAACAATCGTGCAAAAGCAGAAGCGTTTGTTTTAGATCTGGCGATGCTGACAGGGATCTCACAAAAAGGATTTAAGTATTTTCGGTATGTAGACGGTTCACTTTTTGAATCAAAGACATTTGATGACACATTTCAGACCTGCAGTTATCTCCGTATACTGCTGTTTTCAAGGATCTTTAGAATATGGCAGGATAACTAGTACGCAGTAGCAATCTATCCTCCTGTTCTATTTTAAAGTTTAACAACAGGATGGATAGCTTTTGGGTTTAGTGACATCTTTGGCTAGCAGTCCGCTTGTGTTTTTGTTGCCCTGCACCTCCTAGGGATTAACTTGTCAATCAAATAGTGTTGATGATCATTATGTATTAAAAACATTCTCCTGCACAACAACATCTCATTGAATCCAAAATGAAAGTATTAACATGTCAGTCTCTTTTCATAAACCTGGTCACGAAACTGAATATTTCCCCTATGCATGTTTTATTTTAAGGTGATCATGATTATGCATCACTAAAAGTAAAGTTATACCTCTAAGTCATACAAATTCTAATATTATAAAGTCAATGTTTTTTTCTCCAGTGAACGTAATGTTGTCAGTCCCCTCTTAGGACATTATTATGTTACCTTCGATTTGTCTCCCCCTGCTGGCAGTATAATAAACTAAGCACAACAAGTAAGGAAGTTTGCGTTTGGTAGATTATTTCATTGCTCAAACAACGCTCAATGGCAATTCAATCTTATACCGTTGGAAAACCTGTTTATTTCCCCTTTAAATGGTGCCACATTTGTTAAGAAAATGCATTTGTGGGATGAGCAGCAGAGCTGAGTATGTGGTTTGCGCCCATGAAAAATGTGCAAAATCTTTTCTGCATATGCCAAACAGCTTTTGTTTTGCGGATGACTCTTGTTTGGTGTTAGTGGATTGGATGATTTAAGTCAAATGTATTGTAGAGGTGTGTTCTGTATGTGGTTATAATGTAGTTGCCTGCAGTCGCTCTTTAGGCAATCTAATGAAGGGAAACACAGTTAAGGCTGTGAGTAAATGGCACTGTGATCTGGTGCTGCACTTCTCAGAAACTGCTGATTTATTAGTCCTGCTGCCTTCTCATTGCCTTCTGATGCTGCAACAATTTCATAAAGAGGTTTTCCTACTATATACCAGCAGTGGGCAGCAGATACTGTGAGAATCCTTGACATGAATTTGATCGATGCAGACTGGTTTACAAACTCTTTTTCTTTGCCAAAATATGCTGGAGAGAGTGTTAATACCTTGTGCGTTGTCAGGGACCAAGCAGTAAGGCAACAGGACACAGGAGTTGTTTAATCTGTTATTTTATTTTCCCATAAATCCAAAACAAACATTATAAACCAAGAATCTCTAATAACTAGGCCTATAAAAGAGGTCAACAGAAAATACATCTTATGAATATAACAGCAACTTAACAGGTGTTAACGCAACAAACTGAACTCCTAAAAGGAAAAAACCCAATTGGCTTCTTGCAGTATTTATCCAACCTCAGCCACGTCTTTGCAGAACCAGGAAGTAACCTTCCCCAATGACCACGGTAAGACAATGAAAGTCATTAACACAAACAAAAACTTGTTAGAATATGTGAGAATAAACTAAATGAAGTCCGGTTACAAAATAAAGAGTTTACCATTTAAATCAAATGTGTGGTGTCAATTGTTGGCATGTTTTACTGCAAATTAAATGAAGCAAGTCTACTGGAGGTGCAGTGTAATGGTTTTACCCTGTGTGGCTGTGGCCATCACATGCGTATACGGTACACACTCTAAAGCCCCCCTTAATGGAGGGCTTTGTGAGTAGTGACATGAATCAGATATGACACCTTATTGAGATATTTCTGCATCTATATGGCCCAACAACAATGACAAGTCAGAAAGATATCTATTAATCATCTCTTAACACTGTCATTGTACACTCCCTTTTTTGGTCTGCTGCTGCATGACGCTTTCACAATCCACTACTGCAGATTATAGTTAAGTGTGCCAGTTGGTTAAGTCAAATTAATAAATCATATCACAATAAATGTAAATGTAGCACAATAAATAGTAATTTGACAAAGGCAAGTTGAATATAGTCTTATATTTGGAAAATACTTTACAGTCCAACTTTATAAAAGAACAAAACCAGCAATGATTGAATTTGCGTGTGTTTGGTCACAATCCTCCTGTGATTCTTTTGCTGTCCTCTTGAGTACTAGAATACAAAGGCAATTCGACCATGTGTTGTCTTTTTCGATCAGCAACATAGAAATAAGCATTGTGAGCATTTAATCCAATTTTAGCCAACCTGTTTGGCAGTGGTATCTAAGACGTGTCTGAATACTTACACCTGTTGTGTATCTGTAGCTTCAATGACACCTAAAAAATGATCCAACAAAGCCATCATCTGATTATCCCTAAGAAAATAAATAGATAAGTGATTTATATTGTAAGCTAGTGATTATGATGAGTCAAGTGTTTCCTTTAACAAATATAATCCATTATCATAAATAAAAATACTTTATTGACATCACAGAGAAGTTTGGTAAAATGACTGTGGCCCCCCCATTTTAGATTATAAAAATATAATATATAATCAAAATAAATATATATATATATATATATATATATATATACAGGGAATGGATCATTGCTTTAATGTATTATTATTATTAACCATGACCATATTTTATTATATATATATATATATAAAATATGGTCATGGTTAATAATACATTAAAGCAATGATCCATTCCCTGTCAGTCAAAATCCTGAATAAGTTGTATATAACCATATTGAGAATAACAGATTGGAAGAAAAGGTTTTTAGAAATAATAAGACAGTGTTTGATTGTTTGTACTTATCTTCAGTGCCCTTAATGGAAGCATTTTCAACTTATTGAGATACACCTTGTTTTTATTTTTGGATGCTAAAAACGTAACATAATATACAATATCTTTTGTGTTCCGATCATCAAGAAGACCTTGTTTTTTTCCAAAATACAGGTAAGCTCACAGAATACACATAAGTTATGTATGATTGTATAAAAAGATAGAAATAAGAAAAGTTACTGGATAATAATACAAGGCACTGTGTTCAATTTAAATGTTATTGTAAATTATATCTGCACAAGAAGTTAAAATGTTGTTATGATGCGTCTGATATACAATACAGTTATGTAAGGCTTTCTGTAATTGTATTTCACTTAACAGACATGAGCCCTGCACTATTGAAAGCTTGACAGTATCCATGACAGCAGCACAAGGAAGGATGCAGTGATGAGACTCATCTTGTGGCTTACTCCATTTGAAACTTCTGTAAATGATGACAAAAGAAAAACAAAATATATTACTTGAAGTATTTCTTTTAGGTTGTGTTTTATTGGTAAGGTAGTATTTCAAATAACTTACGTGCGCCATCCAAAAAAATGGAGGCAGTTTCAATGTTGAAGGCTGTGATGCTTGAAGCTGCATCAGCCAAAACGTTTCCAATCTGAGTGCCACTAGGAACTGATGTGGATGCAAATTCAAGATTCATGGTGTTGTAGATTGATCCATTACTGCAAATAGAATTGAATAGAAATGTATATTCTTAATCATTATAAATAAATTATAATTATTACAATTATGTTAAAAATATTATTTTCATGAATTCACAGATTGCAGTACATTTTAATAACATTAATAAATTACCTGAACAAAATCACCGTCAAGGAGCGGAACGAAGACAATCGTCGTCGGTAAATAGGTTTAAGCTGCAAAAAACAAGCAAATAAATTATATACATTTATGTTATTTGCCATTGACTTTTGTAATTGTGGTTTTTAATTTGCTCCAACAAACACCATCCAATCATAAAAACAATGAACAATCCAGCATCTTCTATCCAGTATAAGAAGCACCAACACTTAAATGTTAAATATATATGAAACTTATCATTTTATTTAAGTTTGAAGATACATTTTTATCTCATAACACAGGAGATAGTAATTTGACTATGTCACCAAATGTGTTTGTTAAAGGAGATTTATTCTACAAATTAAAAGAAAAGATGGCTTATTGCAGGAAATACTAATACGTTTAGTAAAACATTTCCAGTTAATTAGGATGCTTAGATTTTGCTCAGCTTCACCCTATGAACTTACTGTTGTCTCTATTAGTGAGGCTCGTGCTTTAAACGCTGCAGATAATCTATTCTGCAAATCAGTTGTGAAGGTTTCTCAGCAGATCTGAAAGTCAATTGCCTTATTATGACTGCTTCAGCAATTGTAGTAGCTGTCATTCTGGTGGTTGTAGGTGTCATCGTGGTTGTGGTTTTAGTTGTAGCAGCCCTTGTAGTTGTAGTCGTAGCACTGGTAGTTGTAGTTGTAGCAGCCCCTGTAGTTGCAGTAGTTGTAGTTGTAGTTGCAGCACTGTAGTTGTAGCAGCCCTTGTACTTGCAGCATTTGTAGCTTTATTTGCAGAAGTTGGGATAGCTGTCGGGGTATAGTCCAAACAAATATGGATCAATGTGAAGAAATATGTTAAAATAAAAGATGGTATTCAAATGATTTCTTCTAAACAAAGTCGATCCACAGTGTAAAGGTTCTCAACACAAAATTCAAACTTATGTCTGACTGATGGATTGCCTTCAAACTATTCTCACTTTTGCGATGGCTGGGCCAGCAGCTAGTAACTATAGGTGCTAACAGCAGAAACATTGCTGACAGTGCCAACAGTGATAACTGCATTTTCAGACAAGAAAGAAAAATAACTTTAAATTGTGTTTCTTATGTTTGTAACAGTCGATGGTGTATGATTGTGTATGCTCCATTTCGACCAAAACATTTGTCAAATAAGAATTTTGAAATTATTCCATAATTACTTCAATATTCAATGGAAGTTATGTACATTCTTCTTCAAACACAAAGCAATTTCTGTTGTCGGATTTAGTTTTGTCTTTGTTTGTTTCTTGTTGAGCTCTGAGTTTTGTGTTTAAATGTACCTAAATTGTGTTTTGTACAGTTTTTTTCATGTCATGGTTGTCTGGTTTAATTCCAGGTCCCTCTAGAGACTGGCATTGCATGTTGCCGTGTTCTAATGCTGTGGTGTGTTGTTTCGGTTCATGCTGTATGGTTTAAAAATAAAACAAATAAAGATATTGGCTTTGTATTGTACACATTTGCTAAATTTAAAGCCCTTATTTGGAGCACAAAAATGAAACTTGGCTATTGTTATTTGCAGTTAGATATATTGATACTAAGTATTGAACAGACAATGTTAGACAAATCTTAGATTACAAAATGTCCTTGCCAAATGAAGGATATTGATTACTTACGAATTACTCGGATGGAGGTGACATCAACAGAGATGTTGAAGGTAATGTTTGGGTTGGAGAAAGCCTCTTCTAAGGTTTTTGCAATAGCATCATCCTGTGGGATTTCTGCAGGTGAAGCATTTGATTGAACTCAAGCCCCATCTCGACTTCAGTATTATCAGCTCGAGTTATCGCCTCAGCTCGACTGCATCAAAAAATAACATATTTTTTGATAACTTTTACATATCTGTAATGAGTGCTTTTGTCATTCTTATGTTTGAAAGTTTGAATATAAAAACCCAGAAAGTATAAGGTGAGATGGTCTCTCAAAATGTGAAACGTTACCTAAATGAAAGGACAAACGAGCGTATGAAAAGAATCCATATTTTGTCTTGTAGATGAAATCATACTGTGGGAACAAAAGAAAGCAATTAAAATAAGAATAGTTTCCAAATGAAATAAAAACAGCAAACTCAATACTCAGAAAAATAATAAGAATGAGAACTAACCACTATACAACTCTGCTTTCAAGATCTTTAAACTCTGCACTGTTTTTGTCACTAAGTGCTGGTACAAATATTTCTGCCAAGGTCGCCGCGAGAACCACAACTGGTGGAGAAGCTGGAATTGTTGTTGCTGTTGTTGCTGCTGTTGTTGTTGTTGCAGTTGTTGCTGTTGTTGCAGTTGTTGCTGTTGTTGCAGTTGATGCTGTTGTTGTAGGTGATCCAGTTGGTGTAGTTGACATACCAGTTGGAGTAGATGCAGCAGTTTTTGTCGAGCCACCCTTGGTTGTTGACACACCAGTTGTAGTAAATGCACCAGTTCTGGTGGTTGCACCTGTTATTGGAGACCCAATAGTTGTTTGTGCACCAATTGTTGTTGACACACCAGTTGTTGTTTTAGTTGCACCAATTGTTGTTGATGAACCAGTTGTTTTAGGTGCACCAGTTTTTGTTACCAAACTAGTTGTAGTTGACCTAACACTTACTGTGGTGGCAACAGTTGTTGTAGCCTTCCCAGTTGTTGCTGACCCACCGGTTGTTGAACTTGCATCATTTATTGTTGGTTCAACTGTTGTTGTTGACACACCAGTTGTCGTTGACACACCAGTTGTTGTTGACCCACTTATTGTTGTACGTGCTCGAGCTGTTGTAGTTAGGCCAGTTATTGTTGACACACCATTTGTAGAGGTTCCACCAGTTGTTGTTGACCCACCTTTCTCTGTAGTTGCACCAGTTGTCATTGACATACCTGTTGTTGTTGTTGTTGTTGTTGTTGTTGTTGTTGTTGACCCAATAGTTTTTGTTGGCAGAATAATTGAAGTCGTTGCACCAGTTGTTGATGAAGAACCAGTTGTTGTTGACATACTAATTGTTGTAGTTGCATCCGTTGTTGTTGGCAGACCAGTTGTAGTAGTTTTACCAGTTGTTGTAGGTGCAGCAGCTGTTGTTGACCCACTAGTGGTTGTTGTAGTTGGACCTGTTAGTGTTGACAGATCTTTTGTTGTAAGTGCACCAGTTTTTGTAGTTGCAAAAGTTGTTGTTGATCCACCAGTTGTTGGTGACACAAAATTAGTTGTACCAGTTGTTGTTGTTGATGAACCAGTTGTTGTAGGTGCACCAGTTGTTGAAGATGCACCACTTGTTGTTGACCCACTAGTCATGGTTGACACCTAATTTGTTGTAAGTACAGCAGTTGTTGTAGTTGCACCAGTTGTTGTTGACCCAGTAGTTGTTGGTGACACAAAAGTAGTTGCACCAATTGTTGTTGATGAACCTGTTGTTGGAGGTGCACCAGTTGTTGTTGACATACCATTTGTTGTAGTTAAACCAGTTGTTATTGACAAACCAGTTGATGTAGGTGCACCAGTTGTTGTTGATGGACCAGTGGTGGAAGATGCAAACGTTGTTACCATACTATTTGTTTTAGTAGCACCAGTTGTTGTTGCCACACCAGTTGATGTATGCGCAGCAGTTGTTGACATAACAGTTGTTGTAGGTGCACCAGTTGTTGTTGATGAACCAGTTGTTGTTGACATTCCATTCGTTATAGTTACACCAGTTGTTCTTGTTGCAGCAGTCGTTTTTGACACACTGGTTGTTGTCGATGCACCAGTTGTTGTTGAAAAGCAGTTGTAAGTGCACCAGTTATTGTTGAAAAAGCAGTTCTTGTAAGTGCACCAGTTGTTGTTGACCCACCAGTTGTGGTAGGTGCACCATTTGTCGAAATTGCACCAGTTGTTGTCGGCCCACCAGTTGTTGGTAACACAGCAGTTGCACCAGTTGTTGTTGATAAACTACTTGTTGTTTGTGCTCCTGTTGTTGTTGACCCACCACCTGTTGTAGGTGCAACAGTTGTTGATGACATGCCATTCGTTGTGTGTGCACCAACTGTTGTTGACACGTCAGTTTTAACACTCACACCAATTGTTGATGAACTATCAGTTTTTGTTGAAGCACCAGTTGTTGTTGACACAGCAATTGTTCTTGGTGCTCCTGTTATTCTTGTTGACTCACCAGTTGTTGAAGTTGGACCAGTTATTGTTGACACATCCTTTGTTGAAGGTGCACCAGTTGCTGTAGTTGCTCCAGTTGTCATTGACCCAACAGTTGTTTTCGACACAAAAGTTGTTGCTGACATATCATTTGATGTAGGTGCACCGGTTGCTGTTGAACCACCATTTGTTGTTGATGCTTTTGTTGTGGTTATGGTTGAAACAAAAGTTGAACCCCCAGTTGTTATAGGTTAACCAGTTGTTGTTGACACACCAGTTGACCCACATCATTGGTTGTTGATGCTTCTGTTGTTTTGGACACAACAGTTGTTATAGGTGAACCAGTTGTTGTTGACACACCAGTTGACCCACTAGTTGTTGCCACATCATTGGTTGTTGATGCTTCTGTTGTTGTGGACACACCAGTTACTGTAGGTGAACCAGTTGTTGTTGACACTACAGTTGACCCACCAGTTGTTGTAGAGGCACCAGTTATTGTGGACACATCATTGGTTGTTGATGATTCTGTTGTTGTTGACACACCAGTTGTCATTGACACAGCAGTTGAGCGACCAGATGTTGTTGAGGCACCGATTTTTGTTGACACATCATTTGTTGTTGATGGTTCTGTTGTTGTTGTTGACACAGCAGTTGTCATTGACACACCAGTTGACCCACCAGTTGCTGTAGATGAACCAGTTGTTTTTGACACACCAGTTGACCAACCAGTTGTTATAGAGGCACCAGTTATTGTTGACACATCATCGGTTGTTGATGCTTCTGTTGTTGTTGACACACCAGTTGACCCACCAGTTGCTGTAGGTGCACCGGTTATTGTTGACACATCATTGGTTGTTGATGCTTCTATTGTTGTTGACACACCAGTTGTCATTGACACACCAGTTGACCCACCAGTTGCTGTGGGTGAACCAGTTGTTGTTGATACACCAGTTGACCCACCAGTTGTTGTAGATGCACTGGTTATTGTTGACACATCATTGGTTGTTAATGCTTCTGTTGTTGTTGACACACCAGTTGTCATTGACACACCAGTTGACCCACCAGTTGCTGTAGATGAAACAGTTGTTTTTGACACACCAGTTGACCAACCAGTTGTTGTAGAGGCACCAGTTATTGTTGACACATCATCGGTTGTTGATGCTTCTGTTGTTGTTGACACACCAGTTGACCCACCAGTTGCTGTAGGTGAACCAGTTGTTGTTGACAACTCACCAGTTGACCCACCAGTTGTTGTAGATGCACCGGTTATTGTTGACACATCATTGATTGTTAATGCTTCTGTTGTGGTTGACACACCAGTTGTCATTGACACACCAGTTGACCCACCAGTTGCTGTAGGTAAATCAGTTGTTGTTGACACACCAGTTGACCAACCAGTTGTTGTAGAAGCACCAGTTATTGTTGACATATCATTGGTTGTTGATGCTTCTGTTGTTGTTGACACACCAGTTGTCATTGACACACCAGTTGACCCACCAGTTACTGTAGGTGAACCAGTTGTTGTTGACACACCAGTTGACCCACCAGTTGTTGTAGAGGCTCCAGTTATTGTTGACACATCATCGGTTGTTGATGCTTCTGTTGTGGTTGACACACCAGTTGTCATTGACACACCAGTTGACCCACCAGTTGCTGTAGGTAAATCAGTTGTTGTTGACACACCAGTTGACCAACCAGTTGTTGTAGAGGCACCAGTTATAGTTGACACATCATTGGTTGTTGATGCTTCTGTTGTAGTTGACACACCAGTTGACCCACCAGTTGACCCACCAGTTGACCCACCAGTTGACCTACCAGTTGCTGTAGGTGAACCAGTTGTTGTTGACACTCCAGTTGAGCCACCAGTTGTTGTAGAGGCACCAGTTATTGTTGACACATCATTGGTTGTTGATGCTTCTGTTGTTGTTGTTGACACACCAGTTGTCATTGACACACCAATTGACCCACCAGTTACTGTAGGTGAACCACTTGTTGTTGACACACCAGCTGACCAACCAGTTGTTGTAAAGGCACCAGTTATTGTTGACACATCATTGGTTGTTGAAGCTTCTGTTGTTGTTGACACACTAGTTGACCCACCAGTTGACACACCAGTTGCTGTAGTTGAACCAGTTGTTGTTGATACACCAGTTGACCCACCAGTTGTAGTAGAGGCACCAGTTATTGTTGACACATCATTGATTGTTAATGCTTCTGTTGTGGTTGACACACCAGTTGTCATTGACACACCAGTTGACCCAACAGTTGCTGTAGGTTAATCAGTTGTTGTTGACACACCAGTTGACCAACCAGTTGTTGTAGAGGCACCAGTTATTGTTGACACATCATTGGTTGTTGATGCTTCTGTTGTTGTTGACACACCAGTTGTCATTGACACACCAGTTGACCCACCAGTTGCTGTAGATGAACCAGTTGTTTTTGACACACCAGTTGACCAACCAGTTGTTGTAGAGGCACCAGTTATTGTTGACACATCATCGGTTGTTGATGCTTCTGTTGTTGTTGACACACCAGTTGACCCACCAGTTGCTGTAGGTGCACCGGTTATTGTTGACACATCATTGGTTGTTGATGCTTCTATTGTTGTTGACACACCAGTTGTCATTGACACACCAGTTGACCCACCAGTTGCTGTGGGTGAACCAGTTGTTGTTGATACACCAGTTGACCCACCAGTTGTTGTAGATGCACTGGTTCTTGTTGACACATCATTGGTTGTTAATGCTTCTGTTGTGGTTGACACACCAGTTGTCATTGACACACCAGTTGACCCACCAGTTGCTGTAGATGAACCAGTTGTTTTTGACACACCAGTTGACCAACCAGTTGTTGTAGAGGCACCAGTTATTGTTGACACATCATCGGTTGTTGATGCTTCTGTTGTTGTTGACACACCAGTTGACCCACCAGTTGCTGTAGGTGAACCAGTTGTTGTTGATAACTCACCAGTTGAGCCACCAGTTGTTGTAGATGCACCGGTTATTGTTGATACATCATCGGTTGTTGATGCTTCTGTTGTTGTTGACACACCAGTTGACCCAGCAGTTGACCCACCAGTTGCTGTAGGTGAATCAGTTGTTGTTGACACTCCAGTTGAGCCACCAGTTGTTGTAGAGGCACCAGTTATTGTTGATACATCATCGGTTGTTGATGCTTCTGTTCTTGTTGACACACCAGTTGACCCACCAGTTACTGTGGGTGAACCAGTTGTTGTTGACACACCAGTCGACCAACCAGGTGTTGTAGAGTCACCAGTTATTGTTGACACATCATTGGTTGTTGATGCTTTTGTTGTTGTTGTTGACACACCAGTTGTCATTGACACGCCAGTTGACCCACCAGTTACTGTAGGTGAACCAGTTGTTGTTGACACACCATTTGACCAACCAGTTGTTGTAGAGGCACCAGTTATTGTTGACACATCATTGGTTGTTGAAGCTTCTGTTGTTGTTGACACACCAGTTGACCCACCAGTTGACTCACCAGTTGCTGTAGGTGAACCAGTTGTTGTTGATACACCAGTTGACCCACCAGTTGTTGTAGATGCACTGGTAATTGTTGACACATCATTGGTTGTTAATGCTTCTGTTGTGGTTGACACACCAGTTGTCATTGACACACCAGTTGACCCACCAGTTGCTGTAGGTAAATCAGTTGTTGTTGACACACCAGTTCACCAACCAGTTGTTGTAGAGGCACCAGTTATTGTTGACAAATCATTGGTTGTTGATGCTTCTGTTGTCGTTGACCCACCAGTTGACCCACCAGTTGCTGTAGGTGAACCAGTTGTTGTTGACACTCCAGTTGAGCCACCAGTTGTTTTAGAGGCACCAGTTATTGTTGACATATCATTGGTTGTTGATGCTTCTGTTGTTGTTGTTGACACACCAGTTGTCATTGCCACGCCAGTTGACCCACCAGTTACTGTAGGTGAACCAGTTGTTGTTGACACACCAGTTGACCAACCAGTTGTTGTAGAGGCACCAGTTATTGTTGACACATCATTGGTTATTGAAGCTTCTATTGTTATTGACACACCAGTTGACCAACCAGTTGACACACCAGTTGCTGTAGGTGAACCAGTTGTTGTTGATACACCAGTTGACCCACCAGTTGTTGTAGATGCACTGGTTATTGTTGACACATCATTGGTTGTTAATGCTTCTGTTGTGGTTGACACACCAGTTGTCATTGACACACCAGTTGACCCACCAGTTGCTGTAGATGAACCAGTTGTTGTTGACACACCAGTTGACCAACCAGTTGTTGTAGAGGCACCAGTTATTGTTGACATATCATCGGTTGTTGATGCTTCTGTTGTTGTTGACACACCAGTTGACCCACCAGTTACTGTGGATGAACCAGTTGTTGTTGACACACCAGTTGACCAACCAGTTGTTGTAGAGGCACCAGTTATTGTTGACATATCATTGGTTGTTGATGCTTCTGGTGTCGTTGACAGACCAGTTGACCTACCAGTTGCTGTAGGTGAACCAGTTGTTGTTGACACTCCAGTTGAGCCACCAGTTGTTGTAGAGGCACCAGTTATTGTTGACACGTCATTGGTTGTTGATGCTTCTGTTGTTGTTGTTGACACACCAGTTGTCATTGACACGCCAGTTGACCCACCAGTTACTGTAGGTGAACCAGTTGTTGTTGACACACCAGTTGACCAACCAGTTGTTGTAGAGGCACCAGTTATTGTTGACACATCATTGGTTGTTGAAGCTTCTGTTTTGTTGACACACCAGTTGACCCACCAGTTGACCAACCAGTTGTTGTAGAGGCACCAGTTATTGTTGACACATCATTGGTTGTTGAAGCTTCTGTTGTTGTTGACACACCAGTTGACCCACCAGTTGTTGTAGATGCACCAGTTATTGTTGACACATCATTGATTGTTAATGCTTCTGTTGTGGTTGACACACCAGTTGTCATTGACACACCAGTTGACCCACCTGTTGCTGTAGGTGAACCAGTTGTTGTTGACACTCCAGTTGAGCCACCAGTTGTTGTAGAGGCACCAGTTATTGTTGACACATCATTGATTGTCGATGCTTCTGTTGTTGTTGACACACCAGTTGTCATTGACACACGAGTTGACCCACCATTTACTGTTGGTGAACCAGTTGTTGTTGACACCCAGTTGACCAACCAGTTGTTGTAGAGGCACCAGTTATTGTTGACACATTGTTGGTTGTTGATGCTTCTATTGTTGTTGACACACCAGTTGTCATTGACACACCAGTTGACCCACCAGTTGCTGTAGGTGAACTAGTTGTTGTTGACACACCATTGAATTCACCAGTTGTTGTAGATGCACCGGTTATTGTTGACACATACTTTGTTGTTGATGCACCAGTTGTTGTAGGTGAACCAGTGTTGTTGACACACCAGTTGACCTACCAGTTGTTTCAGGTGCACCAGCTGTTGTTGTTGCACCAGTTGCTGTTGAACCACCATTTGTTGACAGTGCACCATTTGTTGTTGACACACCAGTTGTTGTACTTGAACTGGTTGTTGTTGACACATCATTTGTTGTTGATGCTTTTGTTGTTGTAGATGAAACGGTTATTGTTGACACATCATTTGTTGTTGATGGTTCTGTTGTTGTTGCCACACCAGTTGTTGTTGACACAGCAGTTGCCCCACCAGTTGTTGTAGGAGCACCGCTTATTGTTGACACATTGGTTGTTGATGCTCCTGTTGTTGCTGACAAAGCAGTTGTTGTTGACTGACCAGTAGTTGTAGTTGCAATGGTTACTGTTGACACAATGTATTTAGATTAAAGATACATTTTTTCAGCGTTCTATTAACACTTTCACTCTATATTCCAGAATTTCCAGTTAACATTTACTTACCTATAACTGCAAGCAAAATTGTAAAAATTGCTCCACTTTCCATTACGTCTGCGCTTGAACCTACGAATTTGAAAGCACATTGATTTACTCAATGAAGAAGAATACAAATAGCTTACATTTTTATGCTTTTTGGAGACTTTTGTTTCGCCTTATAGACAAAGAAAGTGAAAAGGCACTCAAAAAAGCAGGTTTAAACTATAAAGGGACATTTTAATATGGTTTGTTATAATAATATATATTTTTTTAAACATATAAAACATTAGTTAATGGAAGATAACATTTGCATATTAGGTTGCTTGAGATTATGAGATGGGTTTTGTAATAGCCAGTGTTAAGCATTTAATCAACCAAATAATACAAGGAAAATGTTGCACATCAATTAATCATTCTAGCTAGTTAACTAAATTTTACTTTCAAACATTTTGAATAAACTGAACAGTTTCCATTCCTAGCAGTCTCAGCATGGAAAGTGTCAGCATGGAAAGTATTTTACATTTTAAGACAAAGCGCATGTACATAATTTATTTGGCTAGATCTTAACATGGTCATACAACCATCTGTTAGGTCGGAATATTTACAAATATAGCGCCAGCACACTGATCTAAATGAAAAAACTATTTCTAATGAATTTACATGTAAACTGAAATTGGAAACTACCCTTTGAAACATTCCATCAGTTACACTGTTAAAGCCCTACTGGGTCACAACAACAACTTAAAGAACTTTGAAAAAATCAAATGCAATTTAAAAATACACAATAGTGAAGCATATTTTACAATTAAAAAGATTGCACCATAGAGAACATGAACAACTAAAATGTACTTAACCCAAGCAATAGTCACAACTTATAAATAATGTTTTTAGATTTGCATTATTTTAAAGGTTATCAGAGGCTCCTTATGTACTCCTGTTTGTTCTCTGGGGCACTTCTCTTGTGATGCCACCTGTTGTTGAGGTCTTATATGGCATGCATGAGGAAGTACTGTGACATGAGGTGGAAAAAAAAGATTATAAGAAAAAAAAAAGTGCTCAAGAGAGATTCAGATTGAGTGTCATTTTCATTGTTCATTCACTAGACATCTTGAAATAGATCTGTTGTTTATGCATTCCAGCCAAGTTAAGCAACAAGAAGTTATTATCTTACCCTAAACAGGTAGAGCTCCGCTGGCCACAATGCATACTTAATCACATACTTTTGTGTCTTAGTTTTGATGTAAATACTGAATAAAGTATTCATAAAAATACCAATACAATAAGATCATTCAGATATATTTAACAGACTTTGTTCATTTGTTTCATTATTCATGTGCACTTATAATATAATAATAATATAATACATTTGATTTATATAACGCTTTTCCTGGTGATCAAAGCGCTTTACATGCAAGTAAAGAAGAAAAATAACAACACAAGTAAAAAGTGCTAAGCTAGGTGGAATAAGGGTGAGGGGTTAGTGGATTCAGGCCCGCCCCTCCCTGCACGCAGATCACGCAGACTGCGTGGGGCCTCATCTTGCGGAGGGGAACTCATCTGATGCGCAAATGATAATACAATTCAGGGCAATCCATTATTGCCGACACATTTTCAAATGAAGTAGGGCTTGTAGTATCTCACTGATGGTAGGTCTAGGATATCGTTGTTTAGAATGAGGATTTCAAGCCTTCAGGTTCTAATTCCAACACAGTCTCACTCCCTGAACGTCCAGGAGCAACGCTTGGTCAGGGTCCTATGGCGTGCAGTTGTGACGCGCCGAGTCTCCTTCAGCTTCATAAACGGACGCAAAGAGCTTTCAACTGATTGCAATGTATTCCCATCGGCAGCGGTATTTGACGCTCAGGGAAGCACCGCATCGGTCCATGTCGGCGGCATTTAAAGGCAATGTGAGCGTCCATTCCCATTGGATAACGGAGGATTTTACACCCGGAAGTAAGTATTCTCTTTACTGTCGATTGATTTTACAGTGATATCTGCACTACTCATCAACTCAAAAACACCAGATTATCCTTATTTTAACAGATATTATACATATTTATTATACTCTTATAAGATGTATGTAGATAGAATAAGAAATGTGCAGAATATGACAGTTTAATGGTGGAGGTACACACATATTGATAGATGTCTTGTTGAGGAACCTATGACCCAAGTTTGTCATCATTGCATAACTACACCGTAGTTGTGTATAAAACCACCAGACTCAGGGACAGCTTCGAACTCCGAAAAAATATTTGTTTCTCCGAATCGAAGGGGGAAAAATACAAAAGCATTGTACACAATTTAAACCAATCAATGTTGTGTAATTAACAAGGATAATCTGGTGTTTTTGAGTTGATGAGTAGTGCAGATATTACTGTAAAATCAATCGACAGTAAAGAGAATACTAACTTCCGGGTGTAAAATCCTCCGTTATCCAATGGGAATGGACGCTCACATTGCCTTTAAGTGCCGCCGACATGGACCGATGCGGTGCTTCCCTGAGCGTCAAATACCGCCGCCGATGGGAATACATTGCAATCAGTTGAAAGCTCTTTGCGTCCGTTTATGAAGCTGAAGGAGACTCGGCGCGTCACAACTGCACGCCATAGGACCCTGACCAAGCGTTGCTCCTGGACGTTCAGGGAGTGAGACTGTGTTGTTAATTCACACTTCTGGTGTCAATGTGGGAATCTGCTAATTAGAAAAGGAAAGACAATTTACTACCAAGAAGATCTGCACTGTGAATGCATTGAGCAACCAGAATGTACATTGCCTGAACATTTGCTAGGACAATATACTCATTTACATTTACAAATATACAATGCAAACATATAGCCCCTTTTTCTTGAGATAGTGTGTTTGAACAGACATTAGGTGGTTGATTCTGGGAAAGAAGATCCTTAAAAAAATGAGTTCTGCTAAAGGTTTCTGAATCCTGCCGTTGAGTAACAATATTTGTATTGTAACTGGTTGTTTGATACGTGGAATAGGAGCTCTCATTTAGACGGGATGTTTCATGGGATGCTATTTGCTAAGGTAGAAAATATATTTTTTTCAGAGAAACTTAAGTGTTAAATGGCCTAGCATCAGTTCTTTCTTGGAAGTTAGTTTAAGTTGATGAATTCAGTGATGTGGGTGTTCAGATATGTTGTTAATTGTGCCTAAGGTTACATTTGATTCCTCTGTCTCTGTTTTGTCTTTGAGTTTGAGAACATCTTAACATATCAGTTAGAGATCTCTATGGTTTGCTTGTTGGCATGCTGTTATCTGTGATGCGGGAGGACTAAGGCGTGGTCGCCGTGGCATTAACAAATATGTTTGTGTTTGTAATTACAGAGTTGTAGTTGTGAGTTTCATGCAATGATGCCTAAGGGGTATCACTGGATCCCACTGCAACCAAGATGACAAGATGAGCTAAAACCTTTGCTGAACTCAGTTGTAGTCAGTAGGGATGGTGAAATAATTGTCAACACATTTGTGGAGTCAGTTGCAGGAATTAATATTAACCCTCAATTCTGTAATGTGTGAGAGCAGGTAATGACTCAGAAATTAACATTTCATGTGAAGCAGTGGTAATGCTGTCTTCCACTATGGGGCTAGGGTTGGATATCAGATAACTTAAACCACCCACATATCCACCCTGACGATTAGATGCTTTTCCTAACATGTGAAAAAATACATTCAATGCTGTTTTGAGAATCGAACATTTTTCATATTGCCTACACATAGAGTGAGGAGAATTTGCTTTAGGCTTTAGGTTGATTAGTTACATGTTTTATTATGTTGGAAGTTAGATCCAAGATGTGAAGATAGATGTGACAATGTAATTAATTTCTATTGGACATTGTCTAGACTTTCTAGATTCTGATGAGAATATCTGACATCGGTTTCGCCGTACATTGAGTTAGTATTGCCAAAGAGCAGTTGATGGAATGTAACCTGACTTACCTGCCAGAAGTCTGATAAAACCTGTAGTTTATGATGGCAAGATAACTTTGAGCATAAAGCATATCTGATAACCGAGAAACGAAAAAAGAAACTCATCATTCCTGATTCTTTGTCATGATAGTTAACATACCTGGAGAAGCCATGGCTGAATCCTTCCTTAATGAAATACCTAGAGTACACTTAAGGATGTCTTCGTCAGATGGGGAAGATTTAAGTTATAGCTAATGTTGGGAAAATACTGAATGTACTCTTCTAATATCAGAGTAGCACATGATAACAAAGGCCCTACATAGCTGTGTACGTAACCAGATGTATGATTACCTAGAAGAGCGTGAGGACACACTGTTTTAGGCATATGATAGCTATGTGACACGATGATGATTCAGCCTCTATGGAGATAGACATATGACTGTCATGTTTATTGTTACGCAGGCCTTAGCTGCTTTGAACCAGTATTCTGCATCTTGTGACTGTAACACTCTCTTGTATATAAGCATGTCAAGGACACTGTTCAGGAACTAGTTTATCCCACGCAGCTCTGTGTGTGATGACTACTTCCATTCTTGCAAGGATAATAAATACATGTATCCTGATTTTGAAGACCAAGCCGGTGACGAGTGATATTTTTCTAACAGCTAATTTTAATTGTAATAGCTTAATTTCAATTTTAATTAAACAACCCTTGGAAGATATTATTGAGCTGTCACCTAAATATTTCACTTGCCAACATCTTTTGTCAGCTCTTATCACTTTGGTCACCCATGATCAAAACAAGAGCAGTGTGGCAGGATGGATTTGGCTATCAAAGGACCCATACCTGGGTTGCAGTCGAATAGTCCAAAAATCAGCTCCTAACGTCTATCCCTTGACCTCTGTGTGAAACGTCACGGGGTTAAGGGATAGTGGATAGGAGAATTCAAAGGACTTAGGAGAAGAGACTGCGGTACTTTAGAGAATCCGACTGCACTTTCACTATCCGACATGTTTATGATGCGCCAGCGGACGTCATAAATGTGCGTCTGCTGCTGTGGGGAAACTATGGAAACTACAGTTTTCTATACGCGGACTACAACATGGATGTATAATAAGAACGAGGGACTACTGTAAACTCATCTAGAGACTCTGCACTCTGATGCTGTTGTTTTATGCTTTATGAACGTGGACAACAGAGAAACATATTCTTCATGACCAAAGTTGGAATTGAAATAAAAAAGGAAAGTGAAACTTATGCTCGTCACCCTCTCCCTCCGGTCTACATTAATACAAATGATCCCAATACGTATGATTGTATGAACTATGAAAAGATCTTAAAATCAATACAAATGTATTTATTATAAACGTTAGTCCTTAACATCTATCACTGTGTATATCACCATTCAAAAATCTTTTAAAAGTTGAACAAACTCCACACAGCTCAGTAAAGACTGAAATGTTGACTTTATTTGATCATTTCAGTAAAAACTAACGTTCATATTTCTCTTTTTGATTATAATACTGATGAACGTTCAAAACAAAGCACTTTGGCAACTTACCACATACATTTTAAAAAGCTTAATAAGCACCGTAACTTTCATGATATCATTTCTCGGTCATAATCGGTTGTTTCCGTGAACGGCCGAATGTTGTGTGACGGCAAATGCTGCGGCTGCAAGGCATTGTGGGGCAGCATTTTCTCCTCTCCTTTCGTAAAGGGAGGTCCAGTGGTTCCTAAGCTAAAGGAGGTTATAAAGGAAGTTTGAAACCTCCTTTCCTATCATCTAGAGAATTCGAACGGCACTTGTCATGGCTGCCACTGAGGGACTTCCGGGTCATTTCACTCCGTTAGGAAGGTTCCTAAGCTAAATGGACTATTCGACTGCAACCCTGCTCTCTCTATGCTTGACTTAAATTAATTCTGTCCAAATTCCTGCACAGGGTTAAAACATTTTTATAAAGCCTTGTTGTCTAAAATGTTTTCAGGAGTAAAAGACTGATGCGACAGAAGTCACTGTTAGGCACAGGCTATCCAACAGAACATAAGTACTCTCATTGAATGCCTGGCTGGCACAGGGAATGGATGTCCTTTATTTAAATTGAGAGAAAACCTAGGTCCTTTACACTGGTCCTGATAACTTTGTTTAGATATAAAATCAAACATTGGGCTGTTTAACCCTCTATGAGATACATGGTTGTAATCTTTGACCAGAATTTTTACTTTGACCCTCCAATAAACAAGCTTGTCCAAACCTGCTTCTTCCATATCCGAAACATCACACAAATATATCAATGTTTATCCCAGAGATATTGGACCCTAATTTACAGTATAGCTTATTTCAGGAAATAAGTAGTATCATTTAATACTAAGTGCTTCCTGTTTCAACTGACCAAACTCCCTGTCTTTGAACAGTCATGCTAAAATGCAAATTCAATTCTGTTAAATAAAACGTTGTTTTCAGAATCAATCTACTGGATTGTTCTGGGTCTGTTTTTATCTTTAACGACACTTTGAAATGATGATACAGTTATAATGATTCATTATAATGAAGTCTATACAGGCCTGCCTGCTGGTACTAAGAGTGCCCAAATGGTTATGAACAATGCTAGAATCTTTACTAAGACTGGATAATTTCAGCCCCAGTTTTAGCTCCCCTGAATTAACGCCCAACTTTGTCAAATGGGACTTGAAGTAGCCTCTGATGACTTTCGGAGAATTTCCTTATCTGAAACCTTTCAGGGATTTAACCTTTATTAAAAGTAAAGCTAATATAAAAACAGTAAAATACAAAACAAAGGTAATACAAAACAAAGGAAAAGCAGCAAAAACGAACTGAATAACAAACCAAGATGGCATGAACTCAGGCAGCCAAGCCGGAGGGAACCTGAGGAATGATCCAGGCTGTGGCCGTAACAGTATCACAAACTGTACAGACCTGGTAACAATGGTGTCACTTTTGAATTGGGCCAAGGTAAGTGTTTTTACAAAATAAATCAGGAAACCATAAAACATAAACCAACACAGGAGTCTTGGGCCTTTCTCATTTCACTAATTTCCTCTCCTCGACTCCTCGACTCTCGAATTCTCGTCCTCCGGTAGTGACCCGAAAATGGTTTTCGGCGCGCCATGTTGAAAGACATCTAACTTCTCTAAATGCACATCGAGGACCGAGGAACGAGCGTCGAAGAGGCTCTCTGGAGGAGCTATAATCGAGGATACACTGATGGGTCCTCCACGGTCCTCCACGCTGCTCCGCATGCTCCGCGGATGCATTTCCGGCAACAGTGATGTTTAAAAGGGTTGTGCCGCACGGCCGGACTTATCTCAGCCAATGACAGCTCTGCATGCATCCCCTGGATATAATTGTATTAACTGCTTTCATCGCGACGCGATGTTCAGCTGTGAAGTCCGTGCAGAAAGCAGAACAGTGTGTATAATATATATCACTCAGTATAACAGGCCTACATTACTCTCTGTATTTGCTTTAGTTTAGTAGATATCTACAAACAAAGAGTCGATATTTGTCTAAAACCATTTAGTGCTTCACATAATAAAATACACAATGGCTGTAGCCTGATATTATATGCTTTAGGAGCTGTTAATACTTGTAAATACAACTTTTGGCCCGTAATTTCATTTCCTCATTGTAGCGACCAGAGAGGGGGGGGATATCCAGTCTCTGATAGTGTTATGTTATTATGCTGTGAGTGGTCTCATACTTGTTTGATTCTGAAATTGTATATTTATATAATATATATATATACCTATATGTGTGTGTATGTCCGCATCTGTAGCCTGTTATTGTCTCTTATACCGCACTGTGAATGAATTAAAAGTAAATATATAAGTCATCATGAACACAGTTCTGTCCATCAGACAGAGGGCTGTGCCTCCTGTCATCATTAATGGACGTCTCAGAGGAGAGGATTTATCATTTCTCTAACCGCCTGCTGCTTCCCCTCCTCTCTCCTCGGTTCCCCTCCTCGGCTCCTCCGCTCGCATCTCCTGTGGGCGGGACTAAGACACAAGGATAGGAGTTGAGGATAGGAGTCGAGGAGGGAAATTAGTGAAATGAGAAAGGCCCTTGATGTACCCCTCTAGCTCCCTGCGCTCATCCTCACTTCACGCCTTCTGACTTTGGGTACCCTATCCACTATTGTGCTAACCATCCTGTTTGCTTCATCCAAATACTAAATCCTATTTCCCTCATACATTTCTGCTTTTTAAAATTGCTCATTTAATGTTTGCCCTGCTTCTGTTTTAGTCATTTATTTGCTGTTTTTATCTTTTTGAGCATTTCTTCCATGAATTGTAAGGTCTCCTAGTGTCTCCAAATACAATGTATTAATTGTATTTTGTACTATGTTCTTTGCTCAAACACATTTAATGTTATCATGAACCAAGCATACACAACAGACTCAACTCACAAAAACAATTCTGAGATAAAATATTTAGAAGCCGGAAATATCTTGCACACTTCCTCCTTTTTTGCCTTCCCTGAACTAAAAATAAACAGTACCACCATTTTCTTTTTTAAAACATGTCGCAATAAACATTTCTCACTGCTGCAAAGGGACACGTTTTGTGATGGTAGCTTACAGTTGTGAGCAGCCCTTTTAATCAGAAACATGGTTAGAGTAAAGAAACCCTGACGCACTACTCATTTGGCAGTATTTTTCCTGTTGCGTTGGTAAATAAGTGGCAGGCTGTGGCTTAGGGGGTTAATGGTTGCCTACTAGGTAGAGGAACAATGGGGCATTCAACATGAGCTGGATAAGATACTGAGCCCCACATTGTTCCAGTATGCACAGCCAAATAGGTAGATGTTTAATGTAAGTTGCTTTTGATAAAAGTTTCAGCTATTTCGATTGTTACAGAAAGACAAATAGAAATAAATACATGTGTATTTACTAAAACCTCCTCAGTGATAGTTCCTGGTACAGCAGGTGTCTCAAAGAACACATTCCACCATGATGACGTATAAAGAGTCACAAGGTGAAAACAGCAGTGTAACATCCATTGTTCACTGTATTTATCAAGAGGAATCTTCAGTGAGAACAAATGCTCTCCAATCCCCATTGCACCTGTATGCATCAAAGAATAGGCTCAAAGGATTAAATAAGGGTGCGGTTGAATTTAAAAATGACTTTTTCCTTGCCACCCGCTATTTATTGAAAAAGTACAAGACCTACTATATATCAAAAGTACCCTGAAATAAAGTGTCATATAAATGTTGGAAGTATTGTACTGTTACTTCTATTAATTTGGCACATTAACGATGTGGATCAAAGGCATCTCAGCATAGTACTGCCTTCAATTCGAAATGATTATCCCTCAGACCCAACAGCATGTGGTGTAGCAGGAGAATAATAACATTATTATTGTCCTTCTAGAGAACATAGTATAGTAGGTCGAGAATATATTTTAAAAGGTCATAGTATAGATCAGCTCTGGAAAATATTAAGAGACCACTGCAGCATTATCAGTTTCTCTGGATTCACTTTTTATAGGTATGTGTTTGAGTAAAATAAAAATTGTATTTTATTTTATTCTATAAAATACTGACACAATTTCTCTGTGTTGGAATTCAACGGACACGAATGGACTGGATGCGATAGATGAAGAAATGGAGATTTAATACAAATTTGAAGTGGTCTCTTAATTCTTTTCAGAGGTTTATGTCGAAAATATGGAAAAAGAAAGTCATATTATAGTAGGTTGAAAATAAGCAAGATAACGACATAGTTTAGTATGTCGAAAATATGCAAAAGTCATAGTTTAGTATGTCGAAAATATGGAGAAAGTTACATGGTAGAGTATGACAAGTTTTGCAACAAAACGGCATAGTAGAGTATGTTGAAAATATGCATAAAAAAGTAAGACCATTTTTTTAATTCAGTCAAATTACCTCAAGTTAGGTGAACATTTCTGCAAATGGATAAAAAAATAAAATCACACACACATCCATAGATTTGGTGCGAACTACCTAAGATTCTCAAGCGTCAATGCTTATTCATGCAAAGTTTCAGACAATGGACAAAATGTTTAAACCTGACAAACAAGAGCTGTCACATTCTTTTTTCTCAGTGCTAACCTCAAACAGATCTACAAGGTAGTGAGTATTTTCAATGTCCTGTGACTCGCACGGAATAACGAATTTATAATCTCAGCATTCCGATGTGCAACACACCTAACAACAGCACATAGCTGCCAGTCATGTGTGCACCTTATCATCTCATCTTGCATGCATGCTGACGACGGTGACACAGCAACACCATGTCTCAATTATATAGGTACAGTTGCCAGCTCTGTATCCAAAGCGACTTACATTCATTCAGTACTGTGGACAATCACCACAGGAACAATTTGGGGTGAAGTGTCTTGCCCAGGGACACAACGACATGCTGACTGCAGTGGGACTCAAACTTGCTATCCCCTGATTCGAAGTCCAGCACACTATCCACTGAGCCACAGCTCCCACAGTGTATGCTGCATTATAATGATATAACTGTCCCTACATAGAGAGTACTTGAACTTTAAACCTCATGTACATCTAGCTGAGCCATTTAGTTGTAATGGAGTATTTTCCATTGTAGTATTTACCTTGTCTATTTGAATAAAGGACATGGTTGTGTGTCTCCTCCCTGTGGCAGGTGTGAGGTCTGCCGCTTCATTAGTATAAACCAATGTTGAATTATTGTTTGCTTTGGTTGTTAATTTATTCTATTGATATAATATGTTCTTAGAAGTGGTGTCCTTCTCTAGGCAATTACCAGTGTGATATAATGTTTTTCCTCATCGTATCTACAACAACAAAAGGCAAGTGAGCTCTCACGCTCTGACTTTCAATGTTCTCCTTCTTACCTCCTGCCAAAACATTCTCTGTGCCGAAAACAGAACCCCCCTCCGTCGATGGAAAGAGGATTTTTTTTTGTTGCCTGATTACAGCTTCTACACCGTTAAACACCGTTTTTATCCCAAGCTGCGACTCAATCCTGAGCCAAAGGTGTGGATTTTTCCTGCTTTATCCTGCTACAATGAAAGTCAAGGTAGGTGGTCAGGTATGCTGTCTTGTGAGCGCCAATCAACATTGAGATTCTTCCAACATTATTATTTTTGTTTACTTTGCGAGCCCAAAATAGTTTTCACACTCTTTGTTTACCTGAACTCCATCATTTCAGTAAATCAATGAGAAATACAAAATGTAAGCAAGAGGTAATAATGTGCAGCATGAAAATCCTCGCAGCAAAAAGAACCATTTTGCGTAGAGGCCATGATCACCCTGATTGATTTGATTTAAAAGTATTGTTTTGCTTAAGCTGAGATAAAATAGTCCGTTCTACTGCGCAGAACCGTGGGCAGAGATACCTAACTTCAAATGACAGCAGCACTTATCAAGGTTTCCTGCCTTATAATTTTCCAAGTCTTTTAACTTGCACTTTTTTTTCATGTTCCCCTTTGTTTTTTATTTTCTGGGGACAGTTTGGCCATCAAGAATAAACATTTTGAACTTTCTTTTTTTAAATAAAACGTTTTTAAAATGCTCAACACTTTATGTCGTCTTGATTTGACCAAATGTCTGTTGTTTCATTCACACAGGTCTTTCCACTTTCCCAAGCAAGTAACTTTTGAAGCAAGTAATAGTAAACTTAAAAGTTGTCTAAGTATAGGCTCTGAAAGTATTACAGTAAATTCAGATAATATGATTTTCAAAATTGTGATGTATAGTAATGCATTGATTGAGCCACCAGGAGTCCGTTTTTACCTGTTGAACTGGCAGCAGAAAATGCCTTTGCTCTGTTCAAACTACAAAAGCAGAAACCAATAGTTAAAAACTTGGTGGGGGTTGACTGATTGTAAACAACACCAGTGCTATAATCAAAGCTCCTTAGATTAAAAATGCCCTAATACATTTCACACCAAAACTTCAAATCATCACAAGAGACAAATTATTTTTTGTAAGACTTTGTATTTTGGTCATTGTAAAGTTAGTTTCAGACAGAAAAAAAAGGACATCTAACAGAATACAGCTATGCATGATTATATAAATAAATATTTTTAATTTAATTCCTTATTAATAAATACGGAAATTGAGAGTGCAATGCTTTGAAATACATATAATTTAATTATAAAAATGTATGCATTAGTTTGGTGTTGGGATATGCAGCCCACAAGGAGCTGCATGTGATCCTTCCTTAACTAAAAATGCATTCATGATCTTACCAAGAAAAATAATGCTAAAGGAAAGTGTTAAGTGAAGCAAGATTTAATTTTACATTAATACTGCATTTATTGTCCTAGATCCCAATGTTATATAGTTATGCTTAAGTGAGATCATTTGATGGAGGTTTTAAATTACATTTGAAAACAAGTTATCTGAAAGCTGACACCAGAGTCGTTTTTCAGTGATGGAAATCAGCACTACTGCCATTGTTGGCTTGACAGTAGCCATGACAACATTGCTAGGCAGGATGCAGTCATGAGACTGATGTTATGGCTTACTCCACTTGAAGCTGAAAATAAGGATAAGAACAAACATTAGTTAAACAATTGTGCACCTTTTGACTGCACTGTTGATAAAGTAGCACTAAGCATTACTTACTTAGGCCATTCATGTAGATGGAGCTCCCTCAATGTCAAAGCCGGTGATGCTTGCAGCTCCGCTCATTAAAATGCTTGCAATCAGAAAATCATCTGAATCAGCAGGTGTGCTCGAAAAGTAAACATCCACGGTGTTGATGATCGATCCGTTCCTGCAGAAGAAGGAAAAAAATACTCTTTGAAATATCCGATTCAGGACACTTTTCCTAAATTATAAAAGGACATGTCAAATTAGGACAAATTACCTGAATGACACCACTTTCAGGGACTTAAATGAAGAAGGCAATGCACTTTGGAAAACACGTGTAAGCTGCAGAAACAGGAAACAGGTTATTTACAGAGGCAAATACAAAATAAGTGGAGGTGGTGGTGTTATTTTCTTTTTCTTCATTAAATATACAGTAGGTGTACCAGGAGACAATTTTAAGAGTGAGACGTACCTGTTCTTTAATCATCGCAGCTCGATTTATATAAGCTGTTGATGATGGATTCAGCAAGTCACTTGTAAAGTCGGTGAGAAGGGACCTGAATATCACCCTTTTAATAATGAGTGCTTCAGTTATGGGTGCAGCAGTAGTAGTAGTAGTAGTAGTAGCAGTGTCAACGGTGTTAGGGCAGCAGGTCTAGGTGTGGGAGCTGTAGTTGGATCTGTCACTGGACTGGCTGTGAAACAAAAATCGGTTTAGCAGAGTCATATAATCTAGTTTTAAAGTAGCTAATTTGAAAAAACAGTGCAGTTAATAACAATTCCTTTATTATTATTATTTTGTTTTTAAATACAAGGTAGTTAAGATAATTGCTTATCATGCTTGGATGTTGTCTTCAATAATCTTTACCTTCATTTAGTTTCAAAGTAGAATCATTTAGGTGATTTATTTATAAACAGAGCATAAGAACCTAATGTTTTCCATATGTTTTACGATCTGAAAATGACTAAATATTGTGTTGTGGATACTTACCTAATATCGTGACTGAGGTGGGATTTATGCTCAAGTTGAAGGCATTGTTGGAATTACTGACAGCTTGTACGAAGTCTTTAATAACAGCAGAATTCATTGGGAGTTCTGCTTGAGAAGTATTCCCATGGAACACAGCTTCAAAAGTCGCCCGAGTTTCAGTAGCTCGTGTTACATTTGAGGCACTGTATCAGAAACACAATGAGGAAAGTAATATGAGATTATAATATTGTCTTTTGATATGTATGATTAACTACCAATATTAGAAGATACACATGTTGAACTCTATATTAATAAATAGTCAAAGAAGAACTCAAATCACAAATATGTATTTACCTTAATGCTTTCAAAAGGCAGTGGGAAAATGTTTTGGGATATGTTTTTCTGTATATTTCACCACACTGCAATAAGAAACAACATTGAAAGATTAGCTTTCAAGCGCAGTTTTCTAAAAGGCAATTATGAAGATATGCAACATTAAAAGGCCATGATTAGCTTTCATTGACACCTTAAACTTTCCATCCGATTGTTCATTCACGTTCAAACCCATTCATTTTACATTTGTGCGATTTGAAAATGCACTCACCGCATTTAAAATTATTTTTTCAAGTGCTTTGTATTCCTTGCTGCTGGGTTAGTGAGGGCAGGGGAAAAAGGTTCTCCTATCAATTGTATGTCTAGAACATAACTATGATCCGGGGCTGCTGTGTTTGTTGCTGCTGCAGCTGGTGTGGTTGCTGTGTGGTTGCTGGTGCATCAGTTGTAATTATATCTGGCACTGGACTTGCTGTAAAACAAATATATTAACAATATGTGAATACATTTTAGTGCAAATACTCAAAGGATATATTTATCCTTGTATGATGTAAAATGAGGTTGAGGTTGAGGTTTTCAGTATGAATTCAGTTGCTGACTTATTTATGAACTGAGCTTGAGCGGCAAGTTCTATTCCAAATGTATTACAAAATGATGATGGTAAAATAATTTGTTATGTTTACTTACCTAACACTTTGACTGATGCAGGATTAATGCTCAGGATAGGAATATTGGTGGAATTACTCAGAGCTTCTACTAAGGTTTGAGCAACAACATCATTCTGTGGGAGATCTGTGATGGCAGTAGTCCCATGGAACACAACCCCCACAGTTGCTTGAGTTTCCTTGTCTTTGGTGGATTTAAGGCACTGAATCATAGAAAAGAGAGGAAGAAGTGTTATACATGATATTAGATGATGTGTTTCTTTTTAAATTGGTTATGATTCCATCTCGATGGGAAGTTAACAATGTTAAGTTCTCAACCCTTCATATATAATTCAATCAGAGAAGCACAGTTTGATTTTTCATTTACCTGAAGTTTTTCAAAATGCAGTGGGAAAACGTGTTTGGAAACATGCTTCTGTATTTCTTGTTGCACTGCAAAAAGAAAGCAACATTCAAAGACCATAAGTACATTTCAAGCACATTTTGTAACAATTGAAATTACACCAGGTCAACTGAATTTATCTTTTTATTTAAAAAAGGTATTCTTTGGGCAAACACATTCTGTTCAATCATCTTTTTCACATTGCTTCTGCGATCAATAACAGATGTTTATTTTGAAAATGCTCTCACCGCATTTAGAGCTGCTGTTTCAAGTGCTTTGTATTCATCGCTGTTAGAGTCAGTGAGGGCAGGTGAAAAAGCCACTTCTTTAAATTCTGCTGAGAGAATATAAGTGGGTTCAGGGGCTGCAGGTGTTGTTGTTGCTGTAGATGGAGTGGTTGTAGGTGGAGCAGTTGTAATCGATCTGGAACTGGACTTGCTGTGAAACAAATACATATTGAAAAGGATATGTTAGTACTAACCAAATGTTAAATTAACTGATCAGAAAGGACGATTCATTGTGATGTGTTAACTTACCTAATACTTTGACTGAAGCAGGATTAATGCTCAGGTTCGGATATTGGTGGAATTATTCAGAGCTTCTACTAAGGTTTGAGCAACAACATCATTCTGTGGGAGATCTGCGATGGCAGTAGTCCCATGGAACACAACCCCCACAGTTGCTTGAGTTGCGTTGTCTTTTGGTGGATTTAAGGCACTGATCATAGACAAGAGAGGAAGAAGTGTTATATTATCATATGGGATGATCGTGTTTCTTTTTTAAATAGTTGGTTATGATTCCATCTCGATGGGAAGTTAACAATGTTAAGTTCTCAACCCTTCATATAGAATTCAATCAGAGAAGCACAGTTTGATTTTCATTTACCTGAAGTTTTTCAAAATGCAGTGGGAAAACGTGTTTGGAAACATGCTTCTGTATTTCTTGTTACACTGTGAAAAGAAAGCAACATTAAAGACCATAAGTACATTTCAAGCACATTTTTTAACAATTGAAATTACACCAGGTCAACTGAATTCATCTTTTTATTTAAAAAAGGTATTCTTCGGGCAAACACATTCTGTTCAATCATCTTTTTCACATTGCTTCTGCAATCAATAACAGATGTTTATTTTGAAAATGCTCTCACCGCATTTAGAGCTGCTGTTTCAAGTGCTTTGTATTCATCGCTGTTAGAGTCAGTGAGGGCAGGTGAAAAAGCCACTTCTTTAAATTCTGCTGAGAGAATATAAGTGGGTTCAGGGGCTGCAGGTGTTGTTGTTGCTGCGGATGGTGTGGTTGTAGGTGGAGCAGTTGTAATCGGATCTGGAACTGGACTTGCTGTGAAACAAATACATATTAAAAAGGATATGTTAGTACTAACCACATGTTAAATTCACTGATCAGAAAGGACGATTCATTGTGATGTGTTAACTCACCTAACACTTTGACTGAAGCAGGATTAATGTTCAGGTTCGGACTATTGGTGGAATTATTCAGAGCTTCTACTAAGGTTTGAGCAACAACATCATTCTGTGGGAGATCTGCAATGGCAGTAGTCCCATGGAACACAACCCCCACAGTTGCTTGAGTTGCGTTGTCTTTTGGTGGATTTAAGGCACTGAATCATAGAAAAGAGAGGAAGAAGTGTTATATTATGACATGAGATGATCGTGTTTCTTTTTTAAATAGTTGGTTATGATTCCATCTCGATGGGAAGTTAACAATGTTAAGTTCTCAACCCTTCATATAGAATTCAATCAGAGAAGCACACTTTGATTTTTCATTTACCTGAAGTTTTTCAAAATGCAGTGGGAAAACGTGTTTGGAAACATGCTTCTGTATTTCTTGTTACACTGTGAAAAGAAAGCAACATTAAAGACCATAAGTACATTTCAAGCACATTTTTTAATAATTGAAATTACACCAGCTCAACTGAATTCATCTTTTTATTTAAAAAAAGGTATTCTTTGGGCAAACACATTCTGTTCAATCATCTTTTTCACATTGCTTCTGCAATCCATAGCAGATGTTTATTTTGAAAATGCTCTCACCGCATTTAGAGCTGCTGTTTCAAGTGCTTTGTATTCATCGGTGTTGGAGTCAGTGAGGGCAGGTGAAAAAGCCACTTCTTTAAATTCTGCTGAGAGAATATAAGTGGGTTCAGGGGCTGCAGGTGTTGTTGTTGCTGCGGATGGTGTGGTTGTAGGTGGAGCAGTCGTAATCGGATCTGGAACTGGACTTGCTGTGAAACAAATACATATTAAAAGGATATGTTAGTACTAAACCAAATGTTAAATTCACTGATCAGAAAGGACGATTCATTGTGATGTGTTAACTTACCTAACACTTTGACTGAAGCAGGATTAATGCTCAGGTTCGGACTATTGGTGGAATTATTCAGAGCTTCTACTAAGGTTTGAGCAACAACATCATTCTGTGGGAGATCTGCAATGGCAGTAGTCCCATGGAACACAACCCCCACAGTTGCTTGAGTTGCGTTGTCTTTTGGTGGATTTAAGGCACTGAATCATAGAAAAGAGAAGAAGTGTTATATTATCATATGGATGATCGTGTTTCTTTTTAAATAGTTGGTTATGATTCCATCTCGATGGGAAGTTAACAATGTTAAGTTCTCAACCCTTCATATAGAATTCAATCAGAGAAGCACACTTTGATTTTCATTTACCTGAAGTTTTTCAAAATGCAGTGGGAAAACGTGTTTGGAAACATGCTTCTGTATTTCTTGTTACACTGTGAAAAGAAAGCAACATTAAAGACCATAAGTACATTTCAAGCACATTTTTTAACAATTGAAATTACACCAGCTCAACTGAATTCATCTTTTTATTTAAAAAAGGTATTCTTTGGGCAAACACATTCTGTTCAATCATCTTTTTGACATTGCTTCTGCAATCAATACAGATGTTTATTTTGAAAATGCTCTCACCGCATTTAGAGCTGCTGTTTCAAGTGCTTTGTATTCATCGCTGTTAGAGTCAGTGAGGGCAGTGAAAAAGCCACTTCTTTAAATTCTGCTGAGAGAATATAAGTGGGTTCAGGGGCTGCAGGTGTTGTTGTTGCTGCGGATGGTGTGGTTGTAGGTGGAGCAGTTGTAATCGATCTGGAACTGGACTTGCTGTGAAACAAATACATATTGAAAAGGATATGTTAGTACTAACCACATGTTAAATTCACTGATCAGAAAGGACGATTCATTGTGATGTGTTAACTCACCTAACTTTGACTGAAGCAGGATTAATGTTCAGGTACTATTGGTGGAATTATCAGAGCTTCTACTAAGGTTTGAGCAACAACATCATTCTGTGGGAGATCTGCATGGCAGTAGTCCCATGGAACACAACCCCACAGTTGCTTGAGTTGCGTTGTCTTTTGGTGGATTTAAGGCACTGAATCATAGAAAAGAGAGGAAGAAGTGTTATATTATGACATGAGGATGATCGTGTTTCTTTTTTAAATAGTTGGTTATGATTCCATCTCGATTGGAAGTTACCAATGTTAAGTTCTCAATCATATAGAATTCAATCAGAGAAGCACACTTTGATTTTCATTTACCTGAAGTTTTTCAAAATGCAGTGGGAAAACGTGTTTGGAAACATGCTTCTGTATTTCTTGTTACACTGTGAAAAGAAAGCAACATTAAAGACCATAAGTACATTTCAAGCACATTTTTTAACAATGAAATTACACCAGCAACTGAATTCATCTTTTTATTTAAAAAAGGTATTCTTTGGCAAACACATTCTGTTCAATCATCTTTTTCACATTGCTTCTGCAATCATAACAGATGTTTATTTTGAAAATGCTCTCACCGCATTTAGAGCTGCTGTTTCAAGTGCTTTGTATTCATCGCTGTTAGAGTCAGTGAGGGCAGGTGAAAAAGCCACTTCTTTAAATTCTGCTGAGAGAATATAAGTGGGTTCAGGGGCTGCAGGTGTTGTGTTGTTGCTGCGGATGGTGTGGTTGTAGGTGGAGCAGTTGTAATCTGATCTGGAACTGGACTTGCTGTGAAACAAATACATATTGTAAAGGATATGTTAGTACTAACCACATGTTAAATTCACTGATCAGAAAGGACGATTCATTGTGATGTGTTAACTTACCTAATACTTTGACTGAAGCAGGATTTATGCTCAGGTTCGGACTATTGGTGGAATTATTCAGAGCTTCTACTAAGGTTTGAGCAACAACACCATTCTGTGGGAGATCTGCAATGGCAGTAGTCCCATGGAACACAACCCCCACAGTTGCTTGAGTTGCGTTGTCTTTTGGTGGATTTAAGGCACTGAATCATAGAAAAGAGAGGAAGAAGTGTTATATTATGATGGATGATCGTGTTTCTTTTTTAAATTGGTTGTTATGATTCCATCTCGATGGGAAGTTAACAATGTTAAGTTCTCAACCCTTCATATAGAATTCAATCAGAGCACACTTTGATTTTTCATTTACCTGAAGTTTTTCAAAATGCAGTGGGAAAACGTGTTTGGAAACATGCTTCTGTATTTCTTGTTGCACTGTGAAAAGAAAGCAACATTAAAGACCATAAGTACATTTCAAGCACATTTTTTAAAATTGAAATTACACCAGCTCAACTGAATTCATCTTTTTATTTAAAAAAAGGTATTCTTTGGGCAAACACATTCTGTTCAATCATCTTTTCACATTGCTTCTGCAATCCATAGCAGATGTTTATTTTGAAAATGCTCTCACCGCATTTAGAGCTGCTGTTTCAAGTGCTTTGTATTCATCTGTTGGAGTCAGTGAGGGCAGGTGAAAAAGCCACTTCTTTAAATTCTGCTGAGAGAATATAAGTGGGTTCAGGGGCTGCAGGTGTTGTTGTTGCTGTAGATGGTGTGGTTGTAGGTGGAGCAGTTGTAATCGGATCTGGAACTGGACTTGCTGTGAAACAAATACATATTGAAAAGGATATGTTAGTAACTAACCACATGTTAAATTCACTGATCAGAAAGGACGATTCATTGTGATGTGTTAACTACCTAATACTTTGACTGAAGCAGGATTTATGCTCAGGTTCAGATAATTGGTGGAATTATTCAGAGCTTCTACTAAGGTTTGAGCAACAAATCATTCTGTGGGAGATCTGCGATGGCAGTAGTCCCATGGAACACAACCCCACAGTTGCTTGAGTTGCGTTGTCTTTTGGTGGATTTAAGGCACTGAATCATAGAAAAGAGAGAGAAGAAGTGTTATATTATGATATAGATGATCGTTTCTTTTTTAAAGTTGGTGTTATGATTCCATCTCGATGGGAAGTTAACAATGTTAAGTTCTCAACCTTCATATATAATTCAATCAGAGAAGCACACTTGATTTTTCATTTACCTGAAGTTTTTCAAAATGCAGTGGGAAAACGTGTTTGGAAACATGCTTCTGTATTTCTTGTTACACTGTGAAAAGAAAGCAACATTAAAGACCATAAGTACATTTCAAGCACATTTTTTAACAATTGAAATTACACCAGCTCACTGAATTCATCTTTTTATTTAAAAAAGGGTATTCTTTGGGCAAACACATTCTGTTCAATGATCTTTTTCACATTGCTTCTGCAATCAATAAGATGTTTATTTTGAAAATGCTCTCACCGCATTTAGAGCTGCTTTCAAGTGCTTTGTATTCATCGTGGAGTCAGTGAGGGCAGTGAAAAAGCCACTTCTTTAAATTCTGCTGAGAGAATATAAGTGGGTTCAGGGGCTGCAGTGTTGTTGTTGCTGCGGATGGTGTGGTTGTAGGTGGAGCAGTGTAATCTGATCTGGAACTGGACTTGCTGTGAAACAAATACATATTGAAAAGGGTATGTTAGTACTAACCACATGTTAAATTAACTGATCAGAAAGGACGATTCATTGTGATGTGTTAACTTACCTAACACTTGACTGAAGCAGGATTTATGCTCATTTCTAAGCTATTGGTGGAATTATTCAGAGCTTCTACTAAGGTTTGAGCAACAACACCATTCTGTGGGAGATCTGTGATGGCAGTAGTCCATGGAACACAACCCCCACAGTTGCTTGAGTTTCTTGTCTTTTGGTGGATTTAAGGCACTGAATCATAGAAAAGAGAGGAAGAAGTTATTATGATATTAGATGATCTGTTTCTTTTTTAAATGGTTGTTATGATTCCATCTCGATTGAGTTAACAATGTTAAGTTCTCAGTCATTCATATAGAATTAGATCAGAGAAGCACACTTTGATTTTTCATTACCTGAAGTTTTTCAAAATGCAGTGGGAAAACGTGTTGGAAACATGCTTCTGTATTTCTTGTTACACTGCAAAAATAAAGCAACATTAAGACCATAAGTACATTTCAAGCACATTTTGTAACAATTGAAATTACACCAGTCAACTGAATTTATCTTTTTATTTAAAAAAGGTATCTTTTGGGCAAACACATTCTGTTCAATCATCTTTTTCACATTGCTTCTGCAATCAATAACAGATGTTTATTTTGAAAATGCTCTCACCGCATTTAGAGCTGCTGTTTCAAGTGCTTTGTATCATCGCTGTTAGAGTCAGTGAGGGCAGGTGAAAAAGCCACTTCTTTAAATTCTGCTGAGAGAATATAAGTGGGTTCAGGGCTGCAGGTGTTGTTGTTGCTGATGGTGTGGTTGTAGGTGGAGCAGTTGTAATCTGATCTGGAACTGGACTTGCTGTGAAACAAATACATATTGAAAAGGATATGTTAGTACTAACCATGTTAAATTCACTGATCAGAAAGGACGATTCATTGTGATGTGTTAACTCACCTAACACTTTGACTGAAGCAGGATTTATGCTCATTCTACTATTGGTGGAATTATTCAGAGCTTCTACTAAGGTTTGAGCAACAACACATTCTGTGGGAGATCTGTGATGGCAGTAGTCCCATGGAAACAACCCCCACAGTTGCTTGAGTTGCGTTGTCTTTTGGTGGATTTAAGGCACTGAATCATAGAAAAGAGAGGAAGAAGTGTTATATTATGACATGAGATGATCGTGTTTTCTTTTTTAAATAGGTTGGTTATGATTCCATCTCGATGAAGTTAACAATGTTAAGTTCTCAGTCATTCATATAGAATTCAATCAGAGAAGCACACTTTGATTTTTCATTTACCTGAAGTTTTTCAAATGCAGTGGGAAAACGTGTTTGGAAACATGCTTCTGTATTTCTTGTTACACTGTGAAAAGAAAGCAACATTAAAGACCATAAGTACATTTCAAGCACATTTTTAACAATTGAAATTACACCAGCTCAACTGAATTCATCTTTTTATTTAAAAAAGGTATTCTTTGGGCAAACACATTCTGTTCAATCATCTTTTTCACATTGCTTCTGCAATCATAACAGATGTTTATTTTGAAAATGCTCTCACCGCATTTAGAGCTGCTGTTTCAAGTGCTTTGTATTCATCGGTGTTGAGTCAGTGAGGGCAGGTGAAAAGCCACTTCTTTAAATTCTGCTGAGAGAATATAAGTGGGTTCAGGGGCTGCAGGTGTTGTTGTTGCTGCGATGGAGTGGTTTGTAGGTGGAGCAGTTGTAATCGATCTGGAACTGGACGCTGTGAAACAAATACATATTGAAAAGGATATGTTAGTACTAACATGTTAAATTCACTGATCAGAAAGGACGATTCATTGTGATGTGTTAACTTACCTAACACTTTCACTGAAGCAGGATTAATGCTCACGGATATTGGTGGAATTATTCAGAGCTTACTAAGGTTTGAGCAACAACATCATTCTGTGGGAGATCTGTGATGGCAGTAGTCCCATGGAACACAACCCCCACAGTTGCTTGAGTTGCGTTGTCTTTTGGTGGATTTAAGGCACTGAATCATAGAAAAGAGAGGAAGAAGTGTTATATATGACATGAGATGATCGTGTTTCTTTTTTAAATAGTTGGTTATGATTCCATCTCGATGGGAGTTAACAATGTTAAGTTCTCAACCCTTCATATAGAATTCAATCAGAGAAGCACACTTTGATTTTTCATTTACCTGAAGTTTTTCAAAATGCAGTGGGAAAACGTGTTTTGGAAACATGCTTCTGTATTTCTTGTTACACTGTGAAAAGAAAGCAACATTAAAGACCATAAGTACATTTCAAGCACATTTTTTAACAATTGAAATTACACCAGCTCAACTGAATTCATCTTTTTATTTAAAAAAGGTATTCTTTGGGCAAACACATTCTGTTCAATCATCTTTTTCAATTGCTTCTGCAATCAATACAGATGTTTATTTTGAAAATGCTCTCACCGCATTTAGAGCTGCTGTTTCAAGTGCTTTGTATTCATCGGTGTTGGAGTCAGTGAGGGCAGGTGAAAAAGCCACTTCTTTAATTCTGCTGAGAGAATATAAGTGGGTTCAGGGGCTGCAGGTGTTGTTGTTGCTGTAGATGGTGTGGTTGTAGTGGAGCAGTTGTAATCTGATCTGGAACTGGACTTGCTGTGAAACAAATACATATTGAAAAGGTATGTTAGTACTAACCACATGTTAAATTCACTGATCAGAAAGGACGATTCATTGTGATGTGTTAACTTACCTAATACTTTGACTGAAGCAGGATTTAATGCTCAGTTTCTGACTATTGGTGGAATTATTCAGAGCTTCTACTAAGGTTTTGAGCAACAACATCATTCTGTGGGAGATCTGTGATGGCAGTAGTCCCATGGAACACAACCCCACAGTTGCTTGAGTTGCGTTGTCTTTTGGTGGATTTAAGGCACTGAATCATAGAAAAGAGAGGAAGAAGTGTTATATTATCATATGGGATGATCGTGTTTCTTTTTTAAATAGTTGGTTATGATTCCATCTCGATTGGAAGTTACAATGTTAAGTTCTCAACCCTTCATATAGAATTCAATCAGAGAAGCACAGTTTGATTTTCATTACCTGAAGTTTTTCAAAATGCAGTGGGAAAACGTGTTTGGAAACATGCTTCTGTATTTCTTGTTCACTGTGAAAAGAAAGCAACATTCAAAGACCATAAGTACATTTCAAGCACATTTTTAACATTGAAATTACACCAGGTCAACTGAATTTATCTTTTTATTTAAACAAAGGTATCTTTGGGCAAACACATTCTGTTCAATCATCTTTTTCACATTGCTTCTGCAATCATAACAGATGTTTATTTTGAAAATGCTCTCACCGCATTTAGAGCTGCTGTTTCAAGTGCTTTGTATTCATCGCTGTTAGAGTCAGTGAGGGCAGGTGAAAAAGCCACTTCTTTAAATTCTGCTGAGAGAATATAAGTGGGTTCAGGGCTGCAGGTGTTGTTGTTGCTGCGGATGGAGTGGTTGTAGGTGGAGCAGTTGTAATCTGATCTGGAACTGGACTTGCTGTGAAACAAATACATATTTAAAAGGATATGTTAGTACTAACCACATGTTAAATTCACTGATCAGAAAGGACGATTCATTGTGATGTGTTAACTTACCTAATACTTTGACTGAAGCAGGATTAATGCTCAGGTTCGGACTATTGGTGGAATTATTCAGAGCTTCTACTAAGGTTTGAGCAACAACATCATTCTGTGGGAGATCTGCGATGGCAGTAGTCCCATGGAACACAACCCCCAGTTGCTTGAGTTGCGTTGTCTTTTGGTGGATTTAAGGCACTGAATCATAGAAAAGAGAGGAAGAAGTGTTATATTATGACATGGGATGATCGTGTTTCTTTTTTAAATAGTTGGTTATGATTCCATCTCGATGGGAAGTTAACAATGTTAAGTTCTCAACCCTTCATATAGAATTCAATCAAGAAGCACACTTTGATTTTCATTTACCTGAAGTTTTTCAAAATGCAGTGGGAAAACGTGTTTGGAAACATGCTTCTGTATTTCTTGTTACACTGTGAAAAGAAAGCAACATTAAAGACCATAAGTACATTTCAAGCACATTTTTTAACAATTGAAATTACACCAGCTCAACTGAATTCATCTTTTTATTTAAAAAAAGGTATTCTTTGGGCAAACACATTCTGTTCAATCATCTTTTTCATTGCTTCTGCAATCAATAGCAGATGTTTATTTGAAAATGCTCTCACCGCATTAGAGCTGCTGTTTCAAGTGCTTTGTATTCATCGGTGTTGGAGTCAGTGAGGCAGGTGAAAAAGCCACTTCTTTAATTCTGCTGAGAGAATATAAGTGGGTTCAGGGCTGCAGGTGTTGTTGTTGCTGTAGATGGTGTGGTTGTAGGTGGAGCAGTTGTAATCGATCTGGAACTGGACTTGCTGTGAAACAATACATATTAAAAAGGATATGTTAGTACAAACCAAATGTTAAAATTACCTGATCAGAAAGGACGATTCATTGTGATGTGTTAACTCACCTAACACTTTGACTGAAGCAGGATTAATGCTCAGGTTCGGACTATTGGTGGAATTATTCAGAGCTTCTACTAAGGTTTGAGCAACAACATCATTCTGTGGGAGATCTGCAATGGCAGTAGTCCCATGGAACACAACCCCCACAGTTGCTTGAGTTCGTTGTCTTTTGGTGGATTTAAGGCACTGAATCAGAGAAAGAGAGAAGAAGTGTTATATTATGACATGAGATGATCGTGTTTCTTTTTTAAATAGTTGGTTATGATTCCATCTCGATGGGAAGTTAACAATGTTAAGTTCTCAACCCTTCATATAGAATTCAATCAGAGAAGCACACTTTGATTTTTCATTTACCTGAAGTTTTTCAAAATGCAGTGGGAAACGTGTTTGGAAACATGCTTCTGTATTTCTTGTTACACTGTGAAAAGAAAGCAACATTAAAGACCATAAGTACATTTCAAGCACATTTTTTAATAATTGAAATTACACCAGCTCAACTGAATTCATCTTTTTATTTAAAAAAGGGTATTCTTTGGGCAACACATTCTGTTCAATCATCTTTTTCACATTGCTTCTGCAATCCAATAGCAGATGTTTATTTTGAAAATGCTCTCACCGCATTAGAGCTGCTGTTTCAAGTGCTTTGTATTCATCGGTGTTGAGTCAGTGAGGGCAGGTGAAAAAGCCACTTCTTTAAATTCTGCTGAGAGAATATAAGTGGGTTCAGGGGCTGCAGGTTGTTGTTGCTGTAGATGGTGGGTTGTAGGTGGAGCAGTTGTAATCTGATCTGGAACTGGACTTGCTGTGAAACAAATACATATTGAAAAGGATATGTTAGTACTAACCACATGTTAAATTCACTGATCAGAAAGGACGATTCATTGTGATTTGTTAACTTACCTAATACTTGACTGAAGCAGGATTTATGCTCATCTAAGCTATTGGTGGAATTACTTCAGAGCTTCTACTAAGGTTTGAGCAACAACACATTCTGT